>JAQIWJ010001079.1:0-13545 GCA_034695185.1 Discolaimus major
GCGGTTTAGGTTTAGAAGTATTGAAGTACTGAATGGTCCTGGAATGCGATACCACCTTCTTCGATCTAACCCGAATTTGCATAAAACTCGCTCTTATCAAAAAATGGCTGAATTTGAAAAATTGCATGCATGCAATGCGTATGACCGCAGCAAATACCCCTTCAAATCTCACCTTGTACACATCAGGCACCATTGGATCACCCCAATCAATATTGGGTCGATACTTGCCAGCTATGAACGACTCGACGAATAATTGCGATAACGCAATGGCTTTCGACGTGCCAGCCGCGCATTCATACAATAAGAGTCCGATGGACCATAAATCGCTTTTGGCATCGTAAACCGCTTGACGACCACCGGCCATAAAAACACGACGAATTTCAGGCGCCATATAAGTCGGACGTCCAACAATCGTCTTCAATGCATCCGGATTAGCGATTTTCTTCATTTCCGCACAATTGAAACCGGATATCTTCAACGTTGCTCTGTTTTTCATCAAATGTACGAGAATATTCTTGGACGATAAATTCTTATGCACAATGCCATACTCGTACAGGATACTGTAACCGCATGCCAAATGTTTAGCAGCAATTTGTAATTGATCTAATGGTAATCGATTTTTAGGCAAATCTTGTAGAAATTGAGCCAATTCGCATGAGCATAATTCAGTGACCAGATATTTGAATGGAGGTTTCTCGAATGTGGATGAGAGTTTGACTACGTGATTAGTGGATTTCAGCGATTTCCTCAATTCTTCCAAAATGGTCAATTCGTGACGGCATTGTTTGGATTGAGCTTCTTTTATGGCCACCCAAACGGAGTCCCTTTTCCTTTTAGCTCTGTACACTTTCCATATGGCGCCTTTGGAAATTTCTTTCATCATTTCATATTCTTCATTTGCACCGCTCATTTTTCGATTGATCAGCACGTCCATGCCTGAACAGGCCATTCTTACGATTAGAAGGCTATTCCAATTTTATGAAACATTCAAAAGCGGAGACAGTATTTGTTTTTCCGTTTTGAAAGGTATTGTGAAATGCAGACGTTTGAGACTATTTCAACCAGTCGTCTCTCACTCAGTCAGTCGAGGTCGAAAGTTCAGTATGCCTTGACGGTAGTAAACAATGACAAATATTGTAAAAAATCAGTCCTTCAAACTCGATGGAATGCAATGGATGCTCACGAGTTTCGGATGAGTAAAACAAGACACCATGAATACATTTGAATACACGTGAGAGAGAAGGCGTGTTTTGCAATTGATGATGACAATGCACAAAAGACGCTGATGAAGAAAGCGTGAAAAATCCAGTCTGACATTGCACCGTTGGGTTGAATATGAGGTGTACGAAATTTCACTATACGTTGTGTTGGCGAAATTCCTGACGCAGCAAGTCGTCGGGTATTGATAACAGGCATCATTGAAATGAATCAGTGCATTGAGGAAGAGTGGGTGTTGGTTGAATGATGGCATAAATTTTGATGGTTATTGCTGATTGCGAGGTTGACTTTGGCTGGTTGGCCAAGTCTAATCATGTGGCAAATAGCATGGCATTTGCAATGATTTCCAAAAACTATCGAGTGCATATACAAGATTTCAGCTTCCCATTTACGTAATTAGTCCAAAAGCGGATGCACCCTGTGAAAGCACCGACTACGATACCATATCGATCTCTGTGTCATTTTTCTTTGTAATGATAATCGTTGATAATTCGAAACTACTTCGAAATGCAAGTTCGACAGTTACTCCATTATCGCTGTACATAAAAGCATTTTCAAACATCACGGCGTAAAAATCTTGCTTCACATGAACCTGCACGGAATGTCAATTGCAGCTCTGAAAATGCTTGATGCAAACATCGGTTATCAAGTGTACTGATTCACAGCAATGAAAATCAGTTGTGACCAATATCGATTGATCAAGTATACAACGATATTGATCCATATGAATATTTGATTGCCTAATTTGGGCATCAAGACATCACGACACGAGATCAATGATTTCTGGTTAGACCTGAAGTGTAGTACTCATGTTCTTCTTTGATTACAAATGAATAGGTTTGGTGGGTGAGCCTGATCGTGTTCTGTTTTATTCTGATCAGTTATCAATCACTACTGCTACCATAGCTTGCCCATTATCTGGCCAGGCACCCCATCAATACCAACATTGGATAATATATCTGTCTCCGGCTTATCCCCTGATCAAAATCAACAGACCATGCATGCAATTATGCAAGAAAAACGTCTGGATTTCCTTACATTCTAACGGTTGTTTGCTTGAATGATCATTGCATGATGAAAACCGATGCTGTTCGGCCAAATTATGCCATGCATGGCACGCATCGTTGACATGTAGAATTTCAAATTATGCCTAATTACATGACGACCAATGACATGTGCATTACTTTTCATGAACGCATCCGAAATCGATTGTCCATCTTCGCACGAGCGAATTTTCATACATTATTAGAAAAGACGAGTCTCTAGAAATCCATGTGCACTTTTTCCAGAGCATGTGCCAATGTAAAGGTGGTTGATCAATCGGTCATTGAATTGAGCTCCATGGAAAAACGTACACATGCCTCGTCTCACGTATGAGGGAAAATTAGACAGATGTTCGTGCGAATAAAATATGTCAAAGGACAGTATGAAAAGCCTAAAGCACTGGGTTTAGTTGTGAAATTCTACGAGAGCTGGACAAGAGCTCCTAATAAAACACCTGTCGAAATGAACAGGTGTCATGATTTTGTAATCCTGTCAGGCATGTGATTATCAATGTGGATGGGGTTTAGCCTGCAAGGGGGCTTCAGGATTTCAAGGATCTGGAGATTGATGATGCTTTATGCTTATTTCAGAAGGCTGATTTTTTTCATGCTGATGTCTCGGAACGATGCCCATCTTCACGGTCAAATTTTCACCATCTAATCATCAATTCAGCGCAAGTTGCTGAATATCTGTGCCAAAGTTGGCGCTTCTTTTGCTCTGACCAATAATTTTATGCGCATGTGACTTCCTTATTTGGCATAATTCATAAAAGCCCCCATTCAGAATCCTTTCATCTATGCGTATTTGTACGAATGATTTCTGATCCCCTAGACTAATCTTTTGTTCTCACGGGCATTCATTATGCAATGAGTACATTTGTCTTTTCGTATAATATCACACGAATTAGCTAGCCGAAAAGGAATATTCTAAAAGGCAGCCGATGCTTGTATGAGAAGTTGGCGTGTGAATTTTTGCATAGCTATAAAAGGAGATGAGCCGAGGATAGGAACAAGCCCCTGGAGGAAAGTCAATAGGGTCCGTGGAGAGCGAGAAGACACGGTGTGCTCGAAGTAACCATTTCCGTTACCATAATACCCTGTGAACATTCACTCACCAATAGCTGCTCCTTTTATGCAAAAAATACCCCTTCCGCTTTTCGTCGACTACGCCTCTCGCCTATATGAGTGCCTCAATTCGGGAGGGGAGACCCGATCTCAGTGATTTCCTGTAGTTGAAAGCTTCGACATCCTTCCCCCCCCCCTTTTTCGCGTTCAGTTAGAAATGCGTTGAACCGTGCGACGTTCCATAAACGGCCATAACTTGGACAGCTTTTTCTCAAACTCATACACGAGGGACACGCGTAATAAGGGGCTCATTTATAAACGATTTTCGCTCTTTCCCACAGAACCCTTCGATTTGGTCATTCGAGTATTTTGTGCTCGGATTTACATACGAAAGTGGCCTTTGGCTATAAAACGGGTAGTGGTATTTTGGCAACCATCGAAATTACTATCCAGTGGTGAAGTGGTTTGATACAAGTGGAATGTTTGGCATTCGAGTGATTCCACGCCCAATGCAATCGATTTTGAATTATGCAAATATTATTCGTGATCATTGATTGGTTGTGATCCAGGCCGAAATGCAGTCATTTCTTTTCTCCCTTGTGAAACATGTGCAGGGCATTTTTCCGATGCAATTGGATGCGAGAAAATCTGATCAGTTTTTATGAATCCGATCGCATGAACTGATGCATATATTCGATTTTCACATGGGCAAGCTTCGGTCAATCGGAAAGTAGAAGAAATTATCGATCAGCAAATCTGAGTTGGCATCAACATTTCTAGCCATTTGATATCATCATTCCTCGGCTGAGCAGCAAAGTGAGAAACGATTCGCCACAGTTGGATCTACCGAAAAAGCATAGAAATCGATCACCATGAGCCTAATTTTACTAATGCCGCATGTATTGAACAAACTCTATATGAATTCCAGTATTTGGAATGATCCAAATCAATCACAGGTACGCAAATGCTGATCACTTCATGATTGGATGCGAATTTTGAATGGGTATCACCTGATGTTTCTAAATGTCTTGAAATGAGGCACCTTTGATAAATGGCTGATTTGAAGGCGCTATCCTTTTATGCAATCAGAATGCATCATTTTCATCAAAAACCAAATCAATGCATTTGGATACATCCAAATTGCTGGCTAAAATCCAGAATATTAGCCATACGCTTTCGCACGTGTAAGCTGTCCCTGATGATCGATTTGGTACCCCACCAAACCAATACGAGGTTGAAGCTTATTTCGCCTTCCGGCCAATGGCTAACGCTTGAACGCATTTTCTTTGGGGCGTGAAGTAGAAAATGACAGTGCTCGATTTCTACCCAGTAGATGATGGGAGGGGGGAACCGCGTGAAAGAAGCTCGCCCTGCTTTTTCCCACGTTCAATACATGGTAATGTTTGATCGAAAAACTCGCATAAATTTCCCCTCAGCAAAATCTTTACGCATTTCGAGAGAAGACTCTCAGTTTTTCTGTACATTTTACGTATGCGGGAGGGAAATGAGGCTATTATCAATACGATATCCTATTGAAATGACGGATGTTTTTTATCACAGCTTGGCCTATATGTACGTTGATGCATAATATCCATTTCCATGGGATGGTGCTTATTTTCTTTTCATGCGCATTCTTTGAACGAGAACGATTTCCTGATCGGATGTTCTCGCCTTTCTCTTGATTCTCGTGCGAAGTGCATTGCGTGTGTTCATTTTTCTAAATGTTCTAATACGGAAGTACATTATGGAAATGAAGCTTTATATTCTGTTCCTGATTTTCCCCTTTAATTTGGATGAATGGATTGAAAGAGTAGGATGTGATCAAGCTGATTTGTTAGCTCAACCACATTTAAATCGTGACATCTTTGCATTGACAAATGATCTGGCTGTTTCGAAGACGCCACAATTAGCCACAGTCATTTTGGAATGAGATTTTTCTAGTGTCACAATTTGGCATAATTGAGTAGGGAAATATCATACAAGTTTAGCATAGCTAATTTTGATGGTTTTTTTGCTATTAGTGCAACAATCGTTCAATAACGTATTACAAGTCGTATGGTGTACTTCTTTATCACTGCGTTTTGATTCATCATGTACCAAAATCTTGATACTGCTGCACTGAAGAGGCTGTACAATCCTGGGGGAACATAATGCTGTGGTTCCCCTATATTTTGCCAATAGGCACATTACAAACAATTTCACGTAGCATCGTAGTATGATAACTAATTCATTCACATTTAATCAAAATTTGGTATGCTGACCATGGTCCATTCAGGACCATGATCCCCTGCCTCAAGCTTTCTTGCAAATCTGTTTTTTTTCCATGTTTAGAAATTTACTAATTGATATTTCTGTACAAAGATGATGCCTGAGGCAATGCCAGGCGGATGTTGATAGGTGCCTGGTGCCAGGCGCAGATTTTCTACATCTTAGGAGCAAATCGATTTGAAAGAAGCCCGAGTGTGTTTGTGCTCGTCTATTTTCGTGATTATTTTGCTCATTGAGTTCAACGGAAGCGATTATCACAGCAGGGTGATAATCGTATTGAGGACTAGATTGGCCTGAAGTTCAATTATTGATGCAATTGACGTGTGAATTAGCCAGATTCACACCACTGGAATTTTAAGCTATGAGAAGACCACTTTTTAATTTGAAGCAGGCAAAAGTCGTCAGCCATCTGATCGGGGTTTGAAAATTGACCAGGCAAACTGGGAAATGACAAAGCCGTGACCAAACACAGTACTAAAATTTGCTTGATTCGTTTAGGTACCCATCAGTACATTTTACTATCATTTGTTTTCCATAGCCTACAATAAGCCGAGGTCGTCAGTGCCTTTATTATTCAGTTTGTTCAATGCAATTTCTGAGATCATCTGGCCAATGCCAAATCGGCAATTTGGCTAGGCATGCTATGCGGCTATTTTGATGTGTGACAGTACAATGTTCAGTGCATTTTAGCACTGGTCATGGAAATTCAGTTTAGCTATGATCCCCAATCATCAACTGATCAAATTTGCTCATTAGTATAATCGACTGACCCAATATTGCGGTTATTCAAAATGCGTTTATGAACACGAATGTGGGGAATGGGAACAGTGGTGTAATGTGGAGGTATTCAGTCATAATAAAAAAATTCAATTGTACACACTAATGCCGAACTGAACGAACTTGCTGTTACATAGCATTTTTTGCACTGCTGATTTTGGATCTGGAAGTGATCAAATCCTAAGTCACTGACCACAGTATCCAGACGATCCTTGGTTTGCAGTGCTACAGAAAAAAGCACTGCAACCATTATCACAGTCACTAATTCCATGCCAACCATCCTGGACATCCGCAAATTGACCTCTGCTCAGGCCATCCAGGCATTTGCTTGGTTTTTCACTGAGCAATCGTTGAGTGACGAAAATGGTTTTTCTTGCTTACTCTCACTCATGCAAGACGATTGATTGCCCAGTTTTGTACATGCATCCATTTTGATAAAACGACCATGTATAATTTATTTCAGTACACTCATTTTCACTTTTGCCCTGGCCTCCGGGTACGGCTTTTCGGGGGAAAAGGGGGGAACAGTTCGATCTTGGATGAAAAAAGCTTTTCTTTGCCTTTTTCGCACTTTCTTGGATTTACGTAGGCGGCTAGCAATTGCGGAGGGGGTCAGGGGTGGTGATTGATTACGTTTTCCAGACCAAAGCTAATGAAATTAGCATAAGCTACATTGCCTTACTACATTTCCGGCAGGGATTCTTTCCTTGGAACACAGGATTTAGGTATTGCTTAGAGAAAATTCGTCTTTTCATGAGGTCATTCGCAATTGGCCTATTGAAGGAGAGGGCTACTGTGTCGATTTGGAAATTCATTGCTGTGACATTGGATAGGCATGGTTCAGTTTGCTAATTACCTACTTGGACCAATAGCTTGGAATGGTGTAGATGAATGCTAGAAGTTGGATGTTGTCATGTCTAACATCATTCCACGCGTCTGTCAAATTTTTCATAATTCTGTCATTGATGACATTATGGTTGCGATAATACCCACGATTATTTTTTGAATGCAAAAGCTGTGTTTTCGACATACCAAGAAAGAAATCATCAGCATGACCATTTAACGCTGATCCTAAAAAGATAGTCTCAAACATCATGTCTTGAATATGCAATTCCTGTCTATGCCCCAATTTCAAAAAAAGCGTATATGTACTTATTGCTTATGGATGCTACGATTTTTTTTAATGAAATCTGTTCATTTTAGCAATCACCAATATTCCAATCAAGTTCTGGATACCCACTGCAATCAGCATCGGAATTCCTGAATTCAACAGCTATCATCAATCGGAAATATCCCAACGCCCCAACTGCCAGCAGGCACCCAAAACCGAAAAGACCGCCAATGTCTACTCGAATACGACCACCATCCCCAATCACGTCCCCCGATCCATCATTCACATCAGATTTAACGGATGCAATGATCACGAATTTCACAATGCTCACAACCGGTCCGATGAATGAATCGGAACCAGTCAGGCGTACAACGGGGGAATTGATAGTGGGAACATTGACATTCATAGTCATTACTTTGATGACGATCGGTGGGAATACGTTGGTCATTTTGTCCGTATTCACTTATCGACCACTGAACAAAGTGCAGAATTATTTCCTCGTCTCATTGGCGGCATCGGATTTAGCTGTGGCATGTTTAGTAAATCCGTTCAACGTAGCCAATTTCATTGTGGGCAGATGGGTATTCGGACAACCGTTTTGCCTATTTTGGCTAACGTGCGATATTCTATGCTGTACAGCATCGATTTTGAATTTGAGTGCAATTGCATTGGATCGATATTGGTAAGATTTGCGACCATGAGATCAAATCAACCCACACAACATGTGCAAACTTTTATAAACTGAACACAACATCAAGTTTTGGAAACATGACTGTCCACAGTTCTGCCTAAATTCGGAGCAAATCACAGGAAAATCACAGGCGATCATGAGCATTGAGCATTGCTTATGATATCGATAAATGGCAGATTAATTGTGAAGCACAAGATCAAATTGCTACAGTTGCAATTGCTTGCACAGAAAATGCAATCTTGGAAAAACTGTGTCCAATAGGGAACTTGTATCATGAATGCACACTGGCCAGCATGTGATGTTTGAGAATTGCTTCATATTCACCGGTAAATTTCTCGCTCTACTGATTTTTGGTAGCTATTACTGCAGTATCAATACAAAAATCACAAAATATCTGATTATAATGGGCATGTGCCAGATTTCGCGTCCAGTCAAACTGGTAATTGCTATTTTCCAGGGCCATCCACGACCCAATCGAATACGCCAACAAGAGGACATTGAAATTAGTCCTATCCATGATCGCGGTCGTCTGGTCGTTGAGCGTATTGATCTCTGTTCCACCGTTGATCGGTTGGAACGATTGGAAAGAGGATCGTCTAAGACGAACTTGCCAATTAACGACGCAAAAGGCGTTCGTCGTTTATTCAGCATGTGGTTCATTCTTCATCCCACTGATCGTGATGACTACAGTATACGCAAAAATATTCTACGCCGCTCGTCAACGATTGCGCAATAAACGTCGAAGCGTTCGTGGCATGTCTTCGAATAATCACGAACAAGGGAGTCGATTGTTCAAAAGTAAGCGACATCATGCACCACCGGCTCCGAATCCCCAAATTACTGCACCCGATACCACGGCATTGGACACAGCAACCACTACTTTGGTCCAATCGGGCAGTGGAAGCGGAGACGCCCAAAATATGGCTTTATCTCCTATCACACCAGGCGGCGATATATCCGAGAAAACTGTACTTTTGAAAGAACAGCAAAATGGGAATGCAGCCACAAACGCCTGGTCAGTCTTGAAATTGGCCAGTGCTAATGTCTCGCCGGCATCCTCCAATCACCCGTCCCCCAGGTTGGATCGGTCGAAATCGGCGTGTAAATTCAAGAAATTAGCATTGCCAAAACAACGTTCAGCATTCTTGAGCAGAGACGGCAGTGTTCGAAGCGCTCAGCAGGAAGAAGCGATGAGAACAACGTCCAATACATCCGGTGTCCTGGTACAAAAATTACTCAAAGATCGGGAACGAATTTCAGTGACGAAAGAGAAGAAAGCGGCGAAAACATTGGCCGTCATAATGGGCGTATTCGTTCTTTGTTGGTTGCCATTTTTCACCATGTATCTATTGAAACCATTCCTGCATGAAAACGGTTATTGGGTATTGCATCCGAAAGTGGAAGAAGCCATCACTTGGCTAGGATATATTAATTCAGCAATCAATCCTGTGATTTACACGATATTCAATCTCGATTTTAGAAGGGCATTTCAGAAATATCTTTGCCCGTTTAGGCCTCCTGTTCATACCTAAAATTGTATTAGAATTTAAAAATTATGAATTGCCTGTATACACTATGATCCTTTCATATTAGTTCTCGTTGAAAATATTGACACTATTATACGCTTTTATAATCATCAAATTGGCTTTTGATTGCAAATCATGTAAAAACAGCCCACAGTGCATTTTCCGAAACAATGCAATGCAACATGGACGGTTATTCGAAAAACGTGGAAAGCTTCAAAGAGCCTTGGAAAAGCGGTTACAGTATACCGCTGTGAAGACCATGCACACTGGTAGATTTTCGACCAATCACAGCACAGTACATGGGCGTGGCTAATACACATGATAATAATTTCTTCAACCAATTCAGTTGGAATTTTTATAGATAAAGCTAAAGGAAAAAGCACTAAAACGATGCCTTTTTATACATAAAGCTATTTTTCTGTTCACCAACTGGCGTTCATTTCAATGAAAAATGCCATCGAGTAAATGAAGGCCAACCGAATGCCACGTCTTCGTTTTGGGAGTGATATATTATCTGTCATTTCGCAAGGCATTCGATCGTGTATCACTTCTTGAAAAATTCACGTTTTCCTGTGCATAAAATTCTCGTGCTGACGGCGGATTGGTGCGGAAGAAAATAGGCTTTGCTAAAATTCAGAAGCATTGCTCTCGAGAAGATTTTGAGAAAGAGTGAAGGGAAAAGGCGGTGAAAATTGCATCAGCAATTCTGAGGAACACGTGGTTGTGGATCTCAGTTTGTGTAAACACCACTGAATTGTATACTGGATATTTGAAAAATTCCAGGTATGGTACGGTTTTTACTTCCGTATCTAGTTGCCTTTGATAAGCATTTTGAAAATACCTACATACCTCTAAAGTGCATCGGCCTCAGCGTGGAGAATGAAAATATCACTCAAACGATCAAGAAAATTTAAAATCAGGTCCCTGCCATGGGACAATTTACATTCTACTCAAGATTGCGCAATCTACGCAAATTCAATCCATTTCAGCTTGCATCTCCAGTTCCATTAGTTCAGCAATCTCATCCGCAATGTATGGATTCCGTCTGATGCGAAACGTGGTCATACGCAGGCCGAATATGGATTTGGATGACGATTTGGACGAGGATATCAAATTCGATCCTCAAAACGCTAGATATAAAATCCTATGCGGTCGTGTTCATTCGAGCATAGCCACTGCATTCATTGCTGCCCTGGAATCCATATGGATAATTTATCAATTGGCCAAAATTCTTGTGGCCTATATTCGATCTCCGGATAAACACGCGGAGATATTCTTGCCTAGCTTTATTATATGCCTAATTTATGCATTGGTGATCGGAATATTGGCATGGGCGATTGCGAGTCGAAAATCCAATAAGCTGATCCCGTACATGATTCTGAATATGTTATGCATAGCAGCAATGATCGGATGTATTCTTGTGTCACTGATCAAATTAGCATACGATTCGTCACATCCCAAATTATCATCGATCGCCAGCAGTGTGGTGCCTTCGTTCGATGCACAGCATTATTTTGATCAATACGAATACGATGATCAGAAACATATGAGAATGTTATTGATTATTCTATTATCCGCAATACTGATATTAGTGAAATGTGGGTTTTTAAAAGTGACCCTTGTTTGTTATCACTTTCTCACTGATCTCGAAATATCGAAATCAGCATTGACTGCAGTGTTTGTGATTAGATGATAAATTAAAATACGGATGTAATTCCATGATGATCAAGGAGTAAATTTTGCTGATCCAGATATGTGCTGAAAATAGCATCAGGCCCTCGGCATTGCGTTTGAAGATCGAAATATCATAGGTGATGATAAAAACATGAGGCTTCAAGATGATATGAAATGCTGAGTGCAAAATGGCAAGGCCGATATCAAATGTCGATTTTAGAGCGATTATGACCAATTATCTGCTTCAAATATTTCAAATCAGTTGCATTGCATATCTTCAAGAGAGAATTGGTTTTTATCAACAAATTTTCAGCTCATGTTTACCAAGGAACCTGTGCATCAGGTTGCCTCAACTAGAATTTCTGATTCCGATATTTCTGATCATGGTCACAATCTCTCGATGTCTTCAATGCTGCTAAATTTGATGACCGTTAATCACCATGGATATTTATTTCTAAACTCAATCTCCCTTGAGTAAATTCTCGCTACCCGAATTTGGCTAATGATCACGACTTCTCCCGAGCGGTTGAACAAGATAGCTTGCCAAAGTACAGTATCGATGGCAACCCCAGATCATGAGACCTCCATAAATTAGATGTACAGTAAGATCTGCTTTAGTCGTCAGATCATCATGGATCAGGACTATGACCCTGATGTCCATGGTGAAAATAGTGGTATCACTACCCAAAATACCACTGATCAATCGATAAATCCCGATCAGAAGCAACATGTCAGGACCGCCAGAGATGCGGTTGCGTTCTTTTTCGATATGGTCAACATCAAAGGGTTTTGGGAAATGTACGGAGCATATCCTCTGCTGCTAAAATGGATGTGGCGTTTTGTAATGCCATTCATCTTTGCCGCGGTCGCCTACAAATCATATCAGGTGGCAACGACCAGGCCTATCAAGGTACAATACGAACATGACCTAATCTTTGGAAAACAGGCGCCGTTTCCCAATGTGTCAATTTGCGTTCCCCATACAATCGATCGGAAAAAATTGGAGCAAATGCTAATCATACCGGAAAAGAGTATGAGGAAAATGAGAGCAATGGATATGAAAACGAAATCCGATGTATTCCCACTCATGGAAAAAATGATAGTCTCCATAATGAGCAATCAGCCCTTGTCGACAGGGTCTTCATTTCTTGAAGAGCTTGCCTACGATATACTGGACGCCACTGGCCAGAAATTGCCAAATGGATTCGCAGAATTGATGTGGTCAATGACCGCACCATGTGGAGAAATTTTATCCAACTGTCAATACAACGGCTGGGCATTCGATTGCTGTCAAATAGCTGAATTCGTAATGGCTACGCATGGGCAATGTTATTATTTAAGCTTAAATCCTCTGAACACCAAGGTAATTCTTGAGCGTAAACTTCAGCATCTTCACACTGAAAGCTTGAACAAGTGATTTCAGCTTAATCCCATCGTCGAATCACGAATGCCAGAACCACAGATGACACAGTCGGCAACATCCGGTCTAGTGGTCAAGATTAGCCTGGACTGGTGGTCAAAGGCAGTTTCAGAAAACGACGAAATAGGAGACATCAGGGTTCACGTTGGATCCATGCCGTTTCCAACCACAGACCCGACCCCGGTACCATTCGATATGGACGCGACCATCTTTTTGTCACAACCGATTTTCATCAACGAATGCACGCAATGCGTTTCGGAACCGCCTCGAATGCGATATTATAATCACTACGATCAGGATGGCATGAATTGCATGCAAGAGAATATTCTCGATTTGATGTACAAAAATTTACAATGCGTGGTACCGACGGTGGGATTTGTCCCAAAGCAAACGTGCAGTGCTAAGGTCATGAATATGATGTTGAAAGCCCTGACCGGATATATGAACATTGGATCACCGAAGATGGAGTATGAAATGGTGAGTGGTTATTGCCGATCATGGCTAACACTTATTCCAGCGTACTATCATCTTACGTTAACCGAAATCCAGAAGCAATGTTACTTGCAATCCATATAAAAAGCGGTCAAACCACCGCTCAAAAGACAACACAGACGACTTTGCAATCGGCCGCCCCTGCGTCTGGCAGACTGGCCAAACTGGCCAGTCATTACTATGTGCCAGACGCGACAGCCGACTGGCGGCCGATTGCGCAGTCGTCTGTCTTGTCTTTTGAGCGGTGGTTTGACCGCTTT
>JAQIWJ010001080.1:0-13538 GCA_034695185.1 Discolaimus major
AAACGGATATCCAAGAGGAATATCCTCATGCGGATTAGGAACCCAGCAAAGCAGTTCAAATTAAATTTGCGAAAAACATTGCCATCACTGGTATAATTGCATAATCCATAAGGCCTAAAAGGCTTGATCAAAATACTCAGTCATGTAACAAAGGCAAGACAATCTACAAGATGGCAATAGTTGAACGATGCAGGTACCGTATATATACATTAGAAAGTTTGACTGTGCTGACCATTGCGCAATTCAATTTTTAGCTGCTTGTAAGCACCTGAACTTGTGCTGTAGCACTGATTTGGCAGTGCTACTGAATTTACTTATGCAAATCAAGAATTTTGCAGATTGAGTAATCACTGATTTGTCAAGTTTGAACTTTACAAACTCGGTCATGCTTCTTGCCATATGAAAATTTCAAAAAATCACCAGCCAGGTATCTGTATATGACGAATTCACGCAGGCGGGAATACAAATTTTGCCCTTTTCACTAAAGGATCTTAGGAAAAATTGTCCTTCGTGGTGTAGTGTCTGGTATTTGAGACAGGATGTACAGCATCTGCCTTCGGTGACACATCGGCTTTTTATGTAACGCCTTCCTACGCATTCGATGTTCAATGCTTGTATTATGCATTTCTAATACGTTTCTGAAATCCACCCTGGCCTCGAGTAGTCGCTTCCCTCGCTCACAGAGAACTCACGGGAAAAGCTCAACATACACAACACGTGGGTAGAAATCAGCCTGTTTTGACACAGAAGCAGGGCGTAGCGTAGAAGAGGATATAAAAACAAGAAGTCTCACGCCAGACCACATCAGTTTCAAATTGTATTCGAGTCAGGCCCAGTCAAAATGAGACCAACGTTGATTGTTTTATTTATTTTGATGGCCAGCATAATAACATTGATAAGTTCGATTTACGAGTATTCTTTTGCATGAGACTGCATTGCTGCATTCTGGCAGTGCACCTGATGCACATCTCATCCATTGCAGGGTTGTCGAAATGAAGATGCGTATCCCAAGGATTATAGTAGTGCGAAGAATTTAATGTCACATGGAGATATGCTCGCTCACGTCAACCGATCAAATACAACGGTTGTTGTGATCCATGCGGCAAATGCGAAAGAGGTATGCTTTCTTATTGCGACTGTTCTGTTGGCATCTATTTTTGATGCAGAAATATGAATGCAAAAGTGCAATATTTTGCATGTGCAATGCAAATTACAATTGAAAATGCGCCCAAAATTCTTATGCCAACCTCAGCCCCATGAGCATGTGCGACTTTATGGAAAATTTCAACGCCATGAAAGATGCCATTTTGTCTTTCAAAAATACTGAATGTGGATATTTCTATAATGGCCTTTCTAATTACAGAAGCCTGTAATACGACTGCAACCACACATCCTACAACGACGGCTGAAGAACCACGTCACGTGCAAGCATTTTGCCAAGCACGACCACAGTCATTTCACCAACAACCAGCAAAGTGGTTCGTTCGACGCCGACCACAAAGACAACCAATGTGGACATGAGCACGATTTGAGTGACCACCAGTAGTGATGTGTCCCAAGCCACGAACAGTATTCACATGTTTATTGAAAGCACAAGTATAGTTGCGAAGAAGAATGATGGATCGAGGATGATAAGCTGGGGATACGTCATTCTGACGATTTTTTTAATGGTACTTTGACAAATTGAGATGTACAAATTGGCAGGCATGGGTGCAGATAAAAATTTGCTAGCAAATTTTTCAAAAACTTTCCCACCTAAGGCTTTGTACAACTGCTAACGTCTGCTGAATCATTCGGCTGAACTATTGATCCAAGCTACAGGTGTTTTGCAGAAAATGTGTGCAGTACACGTGTAAGCTGGCATTTATGCTTCATGCCCTTTTACAGCTACAGCCAGGAAATTTTCCAAGCACTTTGGCATTCGATAAGTTGATGACTTAAAAAAATGGGGGTGTTCCATCAAAGTTGTGGAATTGAACTTTGCTGATGCTAACAATTTAGCACGCGCATTTCATTTAGGAATCTTGCAGGGTATTTCCTGACTGGCAATTGACAGTAGAGAGAAAAAAATCATGATTACATAGCAAATGAATGTGATTACATCGAAATATTTCCATCTAATCCAAAGCATTGGTCAATTTCTCAATTATCATTCAATTTCATCCTAACACAACAAGGTGACCTTTTCCAAGAATCCAAAATGATCTCCTTCAAAACATCAGGGCGATCTTCAAGCGGCTTCAATGAAGTCACCTTAAGCCAAATGAGGATGTTCAGTAACTTGGGTCAAACTTATCAGAATCGTATTTTGTAAAAAAATTTCGCAACTATTCCTTGTTCATAGCCAGTTTCTTAACAGGTGATCGAATTTCTTTTGTAATATGAGCCTTTGAGGACATTGGTCGCATGGTTACCCTACTGACAACATTTGGCTTCAGACAATTGAAGAAGAAGACGAATTCCCACACGTGCTCATTAAAGTTAACGATTTTACTTCCAGGAAACTGGCCATAACGAGCTTTTGAGTCCCTTCCCGACGGTTCATAAAAAAGGGGATCGATAACACACCTCATTCTTCGAAGATGGCTAGGCAATATGGTCGGTTATCAAAAATTCCAATTTATTCTATGAACGTGAATTTTTTCCTATCGCATGAATTTTAAGCTTGTCCGATTTTGAGCCGGATTCAAATATCTCGGGCTGTATTCGGATATGCTCAATATAATTCTTGCCATGTAAATTCTAAGAAAAATCTTCATCATGGCTTTTACCGGCCCAGTGCATGTGTCTCAAAATGCTCCTCAGCAAAAAGGCTTATTACCGATGGAATTCGTGTCCGAATGGGCCGAAATGACTCCTTGGCATTGCGTGAATAATGTGCACGGAGCGAAGAGGACTTGGTCGAAATTAGCATGGTTGATAATCGTACTATTCACCGCGTTCATTGCGTTCTATCAGAGTACCATGTTATTTTTCGATTATTACGACGGTGGAGATTGGGTCACAACGATTAATTACGAAGAACCGGAAGGCGGTGTCATGGATTGGCCGAATATGACCGTCTGTAATCACGCGTTGAGATTCAAATCAGGGTTGAGAAGTAGAAATTTGACCGATCCTTACGAGATAGCGTACGAGATCACCCAGTTGGACGGGACCACGACGGCCGAAGAAGGTGTACAATTTTATAAACGGTATCAGGAAACCGAATATTTGAATGTGACGGACGAGGAATTATTGGCTGACGTGGAGAGGCGGGTGCACGATAAATTGGAGAACACTGCTGGCATGTCGGTCAGTGATGTAAGTGGTCAAGATTCTGACTTTGTGACACTGACACAGGATCCCAAGCCCGACTGACCATTGCGCAATGGTCTCTTTGACCATATCTGCCGTTCATAGAATTTCAATTTTTTTTTTAATGAAAAAGTTACACCCATGTTTCAGATTCTGGACAAATACGGGGAAAGATGCAATGCGACTGTGTTGCATTGCGGATTATGGAATCAATTTACGCTTCACGACGGAGCGCAGTGCTGTAATTCGGATTCGAAACAAAGTTCCAGAAGCTGTTTCACATTGAATCCGACCGTGATTTTTGATCGCAAGAAATACAGTACAGGCGAGGCGTTTTCGCAGGACTTCAAGTCTTGCACGAAGTGCCGCAGGGCAAGCTGATCTGATGCAATGCATTTTTCAGAACAACAAAAAGAAGGCGTATATTTTTTACTCGACCCCAGTACGAATGATTATTACGAAAATATCGTGGCCAAATCCATACCAAGCGCTGGTCTGAAAACGGAATTGTACTTCGGGATACCGGAAGGATCGGTATCAGAAACGTTGTTCATGTCGCCAGGCACAAATGTTCTGGTCGTTTTGACAGCAGAAAAACGACTTACGGCTTACGAAGAACGACCAAGCGTGCCATTTTATACACCAAACAAGCCGTGCGTGGATTCGTACAATTATCGGCATATCGATTGGCGTAAGATGGGTTTTGATGTGATTACAGTCCGAGGCATACTGTAGATTTTTAGCCACGTATACGAAACAATTGTGCCGCAACGACTGTCGCATAGAAAGGCAATTTCGTTTATGCAATTGCACGATTTACACAGCGAAATTGAAGAAAAACCTTCAGTGCATTGGAGAGCATAAAATAACGGAATGTAGTAAATGGGACAAAAACGACAGGTAAAAAATACAGTCCATTTATGACCCGAATCAAATGATTGCTGTTTCAGTAGCTTCAATGTAACGTACAACGATAAATTCAATGTCTACGAATGCATGGACTCGTGCAAAGACAGTTGTGAATATTTGACACTCCAAACGCAAGCGACATATTCCAAATTCCCGGCACCGGCCAAATTGTCTGCGTTCACGTTGTACTTGAATCGAGCTTTGTCGAAGAAAACTGGAATCACGTACACCGAAGAAGATGCCAGTCAACTGATTTTAGTCGAAATGAAATTCCAAGCCATGAGTTTTAAAGTGATCACGAAAGCTGCCAAGTCCACTGTTGGTCAATTCATTAGTAATATCGGCGGAGCGTTGGGCGTATGGACCGGTTTGAGTTTATTGAGTATTTTTCAAGCGTTAGTTTATGCTTGTCTTTTCCTGGAGCAATTCTGGAAGCGTGTGTATGAAAAGTATTTTAGATCAGATACTATGGTGATACCGTTACATTAGTACAATATAATGGGGCTAGGCATTTCTGAAGGTTAAATGCAGTGATCGGGTATCGATTTTTTATGCGGATTGATTTGAGAAGTGCGCATGTTTCGCGTATTATATGCCTTTGGATTTAGTATCATTATTCTGCTGATGGTATGCTGAAGGGTTGGATAAATTATATGTATATATATGATCAGTTGAGGCATTTTTCAAAGTGAATTTTACATGAATTCATGTTTATTGCATGGCGTATGACCGATTGATCAGAAAAGTACCTAAAGCTGTGGCAGTGTCCAAGATATCAGCAGTGATCACATCCTTCTTCATACTGATGCCTTCTGCTTTTCGTTCCTTCCTTGGTACATATTGGTCCTCCTGACCACCAATTGGACAAGCACAAAGATCCCCAGTCTTTTCAGTGACCCAAGAACCCACCCATTGTTCTTTTCTTCTGGTGCAAAGTTCTCTGAACTCAAGAAGATGTATTGATCCCACACCTCAAAGGTGGCTCAATTATGTCCAGTGGTACAAACCGCCTTTTCACCTGCCCACTTCTAAATGCCACGTTTTGCACTCTGACAGAAGAATAATGAAGTTGCTAGAAATTTACTGGGGCATTGATCTTTTTTCACCTTCTGGGCCCACATTATGCTTTTCTATAATGAATTTTCCAGCAGCCCCAAGTTATGAAGATAATTTGTGCCATGAGATTATCCGATCCTTGATGGGCCATTTTTTCCAGATCGCTGGAATTCAATGATTTATGACAGGTCGATAATCACCAAGAAATATTGATATTCATTGCCTGCTAGCTTGTATCGCCCGCTGAACAGTCGATCAAAACAATACGATCAAGAAGTCATAAATGACATTTCGTATGTATTGAAATTACGAATTCTATTAGCATCAATCAAAAAATTCGTACCGTTATTCGTATTCAGAAGTACAACGTGCGAGTGGTGGTCCATGTTTCTCGCTTTTGCCTTGCATGCACCGAAGTTGATCTGATCATGGCTCTCAATAGCCCGCATTCAAAATTATTCCCAACCGAATACATAGCCGAATGGTGTCAAGTGACTCCGTATCACAGTGTAAATAATATTTATAAGGCCATTAAATTGTGGATCCGATTAGCATGGCTAATCATAGTCCTATTCGCTGGATTCTTAGCATTTTACCAGAGCAGCATGCTTATTATGGATTACGTGAATGGTGAGGCTCAGTCTTGGGTTACTGTAATCACTGATGAGATGCCTAAAAGCGGCGGTTTGGATTGGCCCAATATGACAATCTGCAATTATGCGCATCGATTTAATTCCATATTAGAATCGCAGAATTTGACTGATCCATATGAGATCGCGTACGATGGCGCAATCATCGATGGAACTGACCCTTTGTATCAGGCTATGCAATTTTACAAAGACTATCAGGAAACGCGTGATATCGATGTGAACATTACCCAATTGCTGGAACGGTTCAAGACAATGGGTCGCTTGTATAATATCCAAGGCCTGACATTGAGTCAGGTAAGGCAGTTACTGCTGATCAGACATCCTGTGATTGCATCTTACATTGTCAAAATCTGACACGACACCCATCTTTTCAGGCACTGATAAGATATGGACGAAAATGCAATGAGACTGTGGTCGATTGTGGATACATCGATCGATTTTCCTTGCACGAACGGATGAATTGTTGCGACATGTTGTACAAAGTCAGATTGCAGAATTGCATATCCCTCCATCCAAGTCTGATATTTCCGAAACGTCAAATACTTGTTGGTAAGCACAAGCTGATCAAAGGATCTGTTTCTTTGAATTGTTCAGGCGCCTTTTCAGCAATGAATCAAGACGGGATTTATTATTTATTCAATCCGAAAGTCAATGATTATTACGACGAGATGTTTTTGCATAAAACTCCTGGCGCTGGTCTGAGGATAATGTTGTACAACGGTGTATTCGAAGGCACAACACCGGAAACTGTGTACGCGGCTCCTGGTACGCATACCTTGGTGCAATTGACGGCTGAAAAACGGATTACAGTGGTCAGCGATTATCAAATGATACCGTTTTATAAAAGACAGAAATCATGCATCGATAGTCAACCATATCTTCATATCGACTACCGTAAGCTTATTACAGTATGACATCAAATGATGAGCAATGATGCATTTTTAGCATATTACTATCGCCTACTATGTTTGCTGGATTGCAAAATCGAATGGCACATGCACGAATGTAACTGCACAGTTGAGACAACTCGCATCAAACGGGGCAGAGAATGTATTGGAGATCGAATTGCCGTCTGTGTGCAGAGAGAGAAAATCGGCATGTAAGTAATGCTTGAAACCAGTGAAACACGAAATTTATAAACTCTAGCTTTTTCAGCAACCGATCAATCGTTTATAACGACGGTTTCAACATGGCCAAATGCGAGAATTCCTGTCAGGACGAATGTGATTCTAGAAAAATTCTAGCATCCGCTTCGCACTCCCAATTCCCGGCTCCAAAGAAATTGAAAGCGTTCACAACCTACATGAACAAAGCATTGCCGTTTCTCGGATCGAATTACACAGAAGAAGATGCGAAGCAATTGATTTTATTCGAGATGTCTTATCAGTCGGTGTATTACAGAGTGATCTCGGAGGTTGAGAAGACGACTATTGGGACATTTGTCAGCAACATCGGAGGGGCGCTTGGAGTTTGGACCGGGCTCAGTTTATTGAGCATATTTCAAGCTGGCGTTTATGTTTGCCTATTCATTGGAAAATTTTTGAAAAGACTGTATGAGAAAGTACCAGAGTGAATATCGATTGATTGTGATTTCCTAACTGTTTACTCTTGTTTTTAGTGGATTGTTTTTCATAACGTGGAAAATGAAGGGCACCATTTCGTGGGCCAGCTATTCCAATTAGAGCCTCTGTTTGCATAGAATCCCCTCATGCCTTCCAGACTGATGGTACAATGGCATGTAAACTATGAATTGATACCAATACAGCTTCTTTTGAGAAGCTGGCTGATCATGATTGGTCCATCACGGTTTTCATATGGAACTCGAGAAGCAGGATCGATCTCACCCTAGCAGGGTGTCAAATATCTTCTATAGCAAAGGTTTCTTTCACTAGCCATGTTCTGAATGCTATCTTTTATCTCACAAGTTTTTGCTGTGGAGCTATTTGAACTTGTTGGTCAGCTATAAAAGTTCCAAGAAAAAATACCCATCCTTTATGTACTGGAGGCCAATTACGGCCAGTATTTCATCAGTTACAAGCCATATCGAGTTTCGTTTGGCCATTATCACAGATGATACTTCGATAGCACCACTGGAATTGAGCCATTGTGTTAGTTCTGCCAAACGATTTCGAAACGAGGGTTTTGCCTAAACTGAAACCAGTTTTCACGTTTTTGCTATGACTATGGCTTCACGTGATCCAGAATCAAACGTACACCCAACAAAATACATCGCTGAATGGTGCCAAGTCACCCCGTATCATACCGTGAATAATATCTACAGAGCCAAAAAATTATGGATCCGTTTGGCTTGGCTAATCGTAGTGCTTTTTGCTGGTTTCTTAGCATTTTACCAAAGCAGCATGCTAGTCATCGATTATTTCGGCTCTGAAGCCGGCTCATGGATTACAATAAACAGTGATGAACTGCCGAAAAGTGGAGGCCTGGAATGGCCCAATATGACTGTTTGCAATTATGCCACCAGATTTCGATCGATACTGGAAAAGCAGAATCTGAGTGATCCGTACGATATCGTTTTCGATGCATCCATCATCGATGGTACGGATCCGTTGGATCAGGCGATCAATTTTTACAAGCAATATCAAGAAACTCGTAAGGTGAACGAGAATGTTCACCAATTACTTACAAGGATAAAGAACACCAGTCATTTGTTCAGTATCGATAACATGACATTGAGTCAGGTATGAAATTTTGTGGCATGCTTAAAATTTTGCACGATAGCTTCCTGAAGGCACATGTCCATGCAGAGCGACCGTCAATTCTGTCGTGTGCATGCTCATGCATCAAATTTCAATTTAGGCTCTCAATGCTTTTGGGCGAAAATGCGATGAAACAGTGATCGATTGCGGATATATCAATGAGTTTGCCCTGCACCAACGAGTGGCATGTTGCGATAAATTGTACAAGGTCCGTTTGAGAAATTGCATGTCCATTCATCCGAATTTGGTATTCCCAAAGCGTCAACCATCAGCGGGTACGTAGTGGATGTTAGAATTTCGCTTCTGGACTGGACCACCTTCAAGAAGATTCTGTGCAATGATTATATCCCAATGGGCATCTGGCTCCTCACACAGTCCGGGTGAAGAAACCAAGTTCCTGATCTATCCTGACATGAAATTCCAAGCTCACAAAAATTTCTATCATATCATTCTTGGGCCACAACCTGAAGAATGGATCCTGCCATGCCAAGTAGACCATGTCTGATTCAATTACCTTTCCAGTGATGCATGAAGACGGAATTTATTACCTATTCAATCCAAAAGTCACCGATTATTACGACCACCTCTTCTTGCACAGTATGCCAAGCGCCGGTCTTCGATTCCAAATTTATTATGGCACGCTGGAAGGTTCTGTGCCTGAAGTTTTGTACGTCGGCCCTGGCACTCATATGTTGGTGCAATTGACTGCGGAAAAGCGGCGAACGGTGGTCAGCGATTATCAAATGCTACCGTTTTATAAAAAGACAAGGCCTTGCATTGAAGGCCAACCATATCGGAATGTGGACTACCGTAAGATAATTACCGTATGCCAGGGTGATATATGTGATGATACAGCATTTTTTAGCACATTATTATCGAGAACTTTGCGAAGTGGATTGTAAAATCGAATGGCACATGCACGAATGCAATTGCACAGTTATGACAACCCGTGTGAAAAAGGGAAGAGAATGCGTTGGTGATGCCATAGCTGAATGTGGGCAAAAGGAAAAAGTTGCCACGTAAGCATCCTTCTTCTAACTCTCACCCAGTCCAAATCCCCTGTTTTCAGTAATTTCAACCTTACGTATCCAGACGGTTTTAATATCCACAAATGCCAAAGTGCATGCCAAGAGGAGTGCGATTTTCGAGCAGTTCGAGCTTATGCTTCCTATTCTCAATTCCCAGCACCAGCAAAGGTGAAAGCATTCACCACCTACATGAATAGAGCTTTACCATCTCTGGGTTCGAATTATACGGAAGAAGATGCCAAACAGCTGATCTTGCTCGAAATGAATTACCAATCGATTTATTACAAGACAGTGATGAGAGTCGAGAAGACTAGTATTGGAACTTTCGTCAGCAATATCGGAGGGGCATTGGGCGTTTGGACTGGTCTTAGTTTGCTAGGTATTTTTCAAGCGATAGTGTACGCTTGTATGTTGCTTGGAAAGTTTTTGCAAAGATTATGTGGAATGGAAATTATCCAACGTCATCAATGATTGAATTTCATGTATATGGTATTTCTTAATTATCAGATTAAATTCTCACATTTGTGAGAGCAGTCTTGTAAAACTTGCAGCTATTGCGATCATAATTACTTACTCATTATCATATTGACATTATTGTTGCTTCTTTTTATGCTAATAAGGGAACATCCTGGAGTCGAAACTCTCCATCGCGGTCAAACTCACTGTAAATATAGAATAGCTTGGGAATCATGCGCTGACCTTCATTTGGGCTACGTTTGCCTCAGTGACCAGTAACTGACCAGATAAGTTGACCCATGAATTGCAGCCAAACTGGTCAAGAGGGGCATCAAATCAAAGCGCATGATGCCATCAGCCCGTATCCTGCTAAATTTTTGAGCTAGATGTAATTGCTGACCAGTGAATGACCAACGACCTCTTTTCTGAATGGCCAATGGCCACTTTCTAGCCAACCAGGCAACATTTGCCAAAGTTATGCACAGATTTGGCATCAGTGAACAACAGGCTCTCGTTTTATGTGAGTCTCAGTCCATTTGGCTCTGGTCAGGTGTCCACTTTAGTGGTCATTTTCTAGCTGACCAAGCAAATGTAGCCCATATGCGTGGCATATTTGTGATCAGCGTGAAATTCTCAATAAAATTTACATCTTCGTTTTTGACTATCGAGTTTCCACTCGGGGATGTTCCTTTGTAAGATTATTTATTTCTGGATTAATGACAAAGGTATTGGCAATGCTTTTATGCCGCTTTGGCATGAATGATCGCAAAAGAAGATCACATTATGTGGAAAACTAATATATCATCTCTCGTCCATCATCATTCAGTCCAGCAGGACCCCAGACATTCAGCAGTAAGTCAGCTGTCAATATGGCCAGCACAAATTTGCACACAGGCTTGGTTGGACCATTATAGACTGCAAGTGGTACGTGTTTGCGATCATCTTCCAATTGGCCAAAAACTAATGAACGGTTTTGGTGGATGCTACCCATCACGTGTGACTACTCGAGGTGCTATTTACAAACCCATACTGCAAGGATAAAGAAGTGCACATGATGTCAAAAATCACGCCCAACGCTTTATTTGGCCTACCATGATTACAAACAGGATGATGCATTAGCATAGCGTAATAGCATGGGCTTCATTTCCTGCGTATTTGCACATTGATCGATTGTTGCTGCATGTTTGATATCTACAAAAGCGTTCCTTTGTTCCTTTTACCAAGGTCGCAATATCTCGCAGGGGTTGTTCATTTGGATGCGACACAACCTTCATAAGCGCCAGCCATCTTGGACAACCGCTTCCCAAATGCTCTCACCAATTAATAATGGAACGATCAATCAATAATGACTGGACATTTACCCTTCTTACAATAGCCTTTTTCAATTTCACATTTCCAGAATGAATTGCACTGCCAAAAACCCATGACAAGCTTTTTGCACGTGTGAAAGCATTCTGCTCAATTCATTGAATTCAATTCTAGAATTCTCCATTCTAAAAACTCATTCGCAAACTCATTGTTCATGAGCAATCTTGTTTCTGAACAACAGAAACTTTGTTAGCATTTCCACTTGAACACGCGTAATGAAAAGGTTTCCGGAAGTCGATTGAATGACTTTTAGGCGTTTTCCTATTTTACAATGACAATCATTTAGCTAGTGACTCTTGAATGCCTATTGTCATGCGAATTTGATTTGTACCACAGTTTCTGGGACTGTATTATAAAATCACAAGCTGCCATTCTTCGATGACCCAGTGAGGACAGTCACTGCCTTACTGGTAGGGAAAGTATCTTCGACCAGCCTTCCCATGTGTTGGTACTAGGTGGTGTGAGAAACTGACACTCATTGATTTCATATCATATTTCCATTAGCATTGGTCGTGAAGGTTTTGGCGTGTCAATGGCTGGGGGTCTTTGCAAGAGTACCTGTTTTTGAAGTGCAATAATTGACCATAATATTTCAGTCCAGAGTAATGAAAAAAACGTTGCTGGCTTGCAAAAATTTTTCGAGTGGCTTAAAAAGGTTGCTGATGCTTTGACTCAATTTTCAAAAAGGATTTGCCTATATTGATTTCATGCCAACATTCTATACCTAGCCATTGCTATTTTTACACCTCGTCATATCTTAGAAACCCCCATGATAAATGCCCTTGGGTGTCAAGAAAATTTTCATAACCCATAACCATCAGAATCTCCACATTTCAGGCAGTAGTCTTGCAAATTGATGGCCTAAATTTCTAATTACCCGGTGAACGAATCATTTCATCAAAACCCATACGCTTTCTACATGAACCCGTTCTATGAATGTTAGCTTTGACGAATTGCATTCTTACATATTCCATTAGCGCCTAAACCGCCGTCCATTTTGCACTCTGGACATTGTTGGCGGAACTACAGGGTGTTTTATGGCCAGTTCTGGATCCAGACCCAGTGCACCAAGGGTTCAATAATGACTACACCGAATTCGAATCAGAAACAGCCGCATCAACCTACATTATTACCCTTGGAATGCGTATCTGAATGGTGCGGATTGACACCTGCCCATTGCGTGAATAATGTCTATCACGCAAGTTCAGTATGGACCCGATTAGCATGGTTGATCATAGTATTATTCGCCGCCTTCTTAGCATTTTATCAAACCGGTATGTTGTTCGCTGATTATGTGGGTGACGGCGAGGGTCAATGGGTGACCACGATAAGCTACGAATTAGAAGATGGCGGTATGGAGTGGCCGAATCTGACCATATGCAATTATGGGATTAGATTTCAAACCATATTGAAAGAACGTAATTTGACTGACCCATATGAGATTGCTTATGAAGCGACTAGAATCGACGGGACAACGACTGAGGAAGAAGCTGTGGAGTTTTACAAAGAATTCCAAGAAGCACATCCCAGGCCTGACGAGACGCTTGAGGAATTGTTGGAGAATACGAAGAGAGGAGTTGCGGATAAGCTGGAGCATATTGCTGGCATGTCAATGACTGAAGTAAGTGGCCGATCAGGATGACTGTGCATCGATTACAAAAATTTCCAGCAGATTTCTAATGCAAGAAGCATGACGCAGGCTTTTATGAGCATAAGTTTGCGCATGTCGAAATGGGGTGCATATTTGCAAACATTAGGTCGCAGCTTGGTCAAGTTTCAGTCCATGTTTGTCAGTTAGTTTGATCTATACATCTGCTCCAAGTCGAGGGAACAGTGACACCAACTACGTAAAAACTTTATACCAGAAGGTAGAATCGAACCCTTGTCTGATGAGCAGAGAGCAAGTGTACTAACCACACACCAGTAGTTTAAACAAGGATACCACCAGACACCACTGTTTGATGCATATCTGATGATACCATTTAAACCTAAACCGCCATAACCTGATCCCCTCTGCCCTCCTGTTGTTGCATGGCTAACGAAAGAATTGATTCTCC
>JAQIWJ010001081.1:0-13531 GCA_034695185.1 Discolaimus major
TCTCATGGCGGTACAAGTAGTCCCAGTACAATTGCCTGCAGGAATAACTCGCTCCCCATTATTATTTACGTGACATTTCAATGTCAATCCTCCTGAAATCTGGAAGCATGTGACTTGCATCATGGCACTGATCATTGCGAATTTACCTTGCATGATCATCAAGGCCAAGATCAGGACCATCCAATATTTGCCCATCGTACTTTCAGTTTTTGGACCTGATAGCCGACTTTTCAGAATGAGCTATGACGTAAAGTTTCTTTGGCAACCGTTATCCACTAAGCAATTCCTCAAGAATGAGAATCGCTAGGCCATCCAAGCCTGTGGCTTCATGTGTGTACTTACCGCCTGAGAAAATGAATAATCCACAGCAACAGTCAAAGGGGATCCAGAGTCAGCTTGTTAGAATGCCATTCCCAAGGAACCGTGAATCTTTTGAAAATTCAACAAATACACACGCATGCTGAATCAGTTTTATATTGCTGAAGGATATTTGGTATGTTTAGGCTAATGGATGCAAGAGAATCTGATATGCTTTGCAGGAAAAATGGCATTTCTTTGAACAAATTTTTGCATTGCAGTGATGAAAATTATACCATTTTGCACAATCATTCGCTTTTGCATTATTGCTTCAAGGAATCAGTATGTCACCACAATCATTTCGTCGAATAAACTATTCCATGATTATTTGAGAATCATTCATGGTTAGTCTTCATTCATGGATTGAAGTAGACATTCCAAATGGCGATCTCTTTTCAAGCCAACACTCCTCGACGTCATGTGAGAAGCTGTGCAAGCAAGAATGGATTTGTTGTCTATGACTCTTGATTCACTTGCAGCAATCGCATTTGCATAATCAAGATTTCACTGCTGAAATCACTTGTGATAATTTGATAAGCTACAAAGCTGATGATTCGTTCAGCAATTCTGCTTCAAATGATATATTTGCTGTGACCATGTCGTAATAAGCACATTCCAATAACTCATAATCTTATCATCGTGCGCCTGTCAAATTGTATAGTTCAAACTCAATTGCACTTGTCCGAGTTGCAGACGCAAAAAGTGCAGTGGGAATATTGCGGACCCAATATCGGACCCGAAAAGCAACCGCTGCCTAAATAATCATCCGCACGTCCTCCCGGTCGCTTTGCCTGTAAATATGGACAGCTTTATATCTTGATAGATTCTTTGAGTGACACTGCTTACCTTTGCATGTCATCTTCAAACAGGAAGGTCCTTTGCAAATGCCAGAATCACTGTCATGACACGTCAGACAGAATCCACCTGAAAAAAGTCTAACTGTGCTTCTCAGTAAGCACATCTTTCAGCTGCAATTTTACCTTGCACAATCAGTGAAGCCAAAACCAGGACTATCCAAAATTGGGCCATTTTCTTCACTTCTTGTATTGATTTTCAGAAAATGGAAATCAGACTGTGCATAAACTTGGAAGAAATTTGAAAAGCGATATCTAGACTATGGTCACAATGACAGTGGATCAACGGCTTTATTTATAGACAGTATTTTTCTAATGTCACACCTACCCATTGTGATTCATAGCATCATTTATTGAAAGCGAATATGACATGCAAATTATTCTTGATTTGCTCAACGAATGACTGTTCACAGACATAGGAAGGAATGACCTTTCTAAACCAGACACCGCTTTTGTTTCCAATTCTGCTGAACTTTGAAAAAGCACTGATCATGTGCATGTGAATCATGAGGTATAAACATAATCGCATGCTCCATGTGCATAATCAAAAGATATGCTGACACGCAATTGCAATTGTATCTGCTGAATCACACCGTAATAATAATAGCAGATTTCAATCATTGTTACGCATTATCCATTGATAATCATGGCATAAGGATGATATTCATGTTCACTTGGTGATAATCATTTGGGATAGAATATAATCATATAGTCGGATTTTTTAACCGCCGGCATTGGAAAAGATAGGGCTGCTCGTTCATTGGACGCCTAGAGCCTACGTCAGCAAGTCCGCCCTTAGGAACAGGTGTTTTGAAAACTGAAAATGAACAGGTGCTTCGCTAGTAGGCAGAAATCAATACGCAACAGCGACTTTGTTAAAACCAAGTACGCTGGCAGAATGACTGTACCAGACTATAGCTGGCTCAGCAACCAATGAAAATGAGCCAGTATCTTTCACAATGCCGGCGGTTAAAAAATCCGACTATAGCCATATTACGCTAATACATTGGTAATGGCATAATTCAAGGTTTCTTGGGCTTATCTTCAATCGTCACTGGATCCACATTGACAGTGACACTGGCACTGGCTTTCACGCCAGATGGAGTATTTGCAATAACTGTATCTGGACCATTTGTGCTGTCTTTGCTGGGAACGTTGGTACTGCCAGTGTTGGTATTGGCTTCATTTGGAGCTTTGATAAGGTCCATGGTGTTGCACATGGTCGTGTTGCAAAAGCAAACGATGCAATCAGGATCTTTTGAATCATATTTGCATCCACTTTCTCTATGAATTCGAGAACAAGCGAACAAAGCCGGTTCCCCTGAAACACAACAGACAGAGCTGCATGGTGAAAGTTCGATATTTTGGCTAATGCTTACCTGTGCATTTCACAGCAATACACGAAGTCCCATTGCAAAATGTTTGTGGATCAATAATTCTGACCCCATCAGTATTCATGTGGCACTGCAGGCATGATCCATCTGAAAAAATGGAAGCATGTAATTTGCTGCATGGTATGGTAATTTCAATTACCTTGCATGACCATCAAAACAAAAACCATAATCATCCAATATTCAGCCATTGTTTTCTCAGGTGCTGTGAATAGGATTTTGAGCAACGCCTTTAGAATATGAAAACAGACCTTCCTTGTGACCGATGCAGTAGCTTTAGCAGCTGTTTTCCGCTAGCAATTCCTCACCAATGAGCATCACGAGACCAAGCAAGCTTGTGGATCCAGGTATTATCAAGTCAAAAAATGCGTAGTAAACAGCAAATGCCAAAGCAACAACGCTAACTTTCATCCATTCCGAAGGCTAGCCAGTATGCACCCTCTCAATTCTCTGCAAAATGTTGAGTATGTTTGGGCTGGCATATAGTAGCACAGTCTGATCAGCTTCCAAGAAAGCGTCTGTGCCCGGAGTCGCCTGAAAATGATCAAATATTCATACTTGAATGAAACCCCCCATTGATATAGATGCAAGATCTTCCAAGGAAGTGCCTCCCCGATCATCACTGCATTGGACACATTGACCATCTGCAAAAATTGCGCAATATTATTCACAATGAGGATAGAAGTTGCAATTTACCCTGCACGTATAGCAATACCAACAATAGGATCATCCAAAAAATGGGCCAATATGCGTTCAGATGATATGGATGATGGGCTGTTTGTTAATAACACGAGAAAATAAAAGCTTCTTCGACGAACTGGAAGGTAGAGAGCATGTGCGAGTGGTTCTTCAAGATCTTGGTTCCTGAGTGAGGCGTGTGGCATTCATAATTCCTGCCTGCTAAAGTGCAAGTGATTTACTTGTAGCTAAATGCAACGAATAAAACGATACGAATTGGGGAATTATCCAGTGTTTAGGCCTTCATGGATTGAGTAATGCTAATGTTTGCAATAAGTTTTAGCATTTCTTTATTCTGCTATGAACTTTCAAGAGCTTGGCCAATCTTGAGTAACTTCATACTGGAAAACGGATTGCAACTATCCTGTGCAGTGCAGAATACATAATCCGCTCAGTCAATCGAAGATGATATACCGTATTCCCTCGATTATAAGCACTGTGCTTCTAATTTTTCAAAGGGTGATCAGACTGTGCTTCTAAACGAGAGGTGCTTCTATTCGATAGTGTGCTTTTATTATTTCAACCTAGGATTTTTATTGATTTTTGTCTATGCCACATGACCACTGGTCACTTTCAGTATAGGCAGCCATATACTGTATTAGTTTCAGTTATGACCATGTGCTTATATTCGAGAGTGTGCTTGTATATTTTCAAATACCACCTGACCTGTGCTTCTATTCGAGAGGTGCTTCTAAACGAGAGTGTGCTTCTATTTGAGGGAATACGGTAATGTAAAATGCACTGCGTAAGAGAGCAGCATTGCAATGAAGATGCAATGCTAGGTTTGCTGCAAACGGTTTCATGCGTGATTTCATTTATCATTGCACATGCCAATGATGCAGTCATCAAGTCAAAGGAACATTTTCATTGACCTAAAGAATTAGTCATGTGCAATCATATCGCCCACCAGTTTTTCGATGGTCCTCAGGCGTTGCACATGTCCGTGTTGCAGATGCATTTTTCACATTCGGCAACGCGATTATGCACTCTCATTTTGCTTGGATAACACCGCTCCCTCAAACGACCTTTGGAGCAACGCCTTCGAGGCAGAGACACTCCTAAAAAATAGCCAGAAAGTGGAGAAGGTATAAAAATAGCTTCAGACTCGTTTTACCATCGCAAGTTTCTTTAATGCAAGACTCTCCATGGCAATAGCCTGGGGCCGACGTGGATTTGCACTTGATACACAGTCCGTCTGTAAACTTATAGCTGTACTGTGTTATCAACAAAGCTTACTGTAATGTATGCCTTGCACAAATAGCAAAGCCAAAAAGATGACCATCCAGCATTGGGCCATTGTAACCTTCACGTATTCTGTACGGATAGTAGTAGTTGTATAGTCCAAACTTCTTCTCTGGAGCAAACTTCCTCACAATTGGACTCCTTGATCTGGGAATCAAGCTTATATGGACGCATTCTGCTAATGTTACGCCATACAATGCATGTGATTCATTGACGTAATGCTTGATGTGCTCAATGTCTGGTGCCAGATTGGATTCCTCGACATGGCAGTGATCTTTCCAGCCAGGCGCCCTTTTACTGGTTTAGGTTATGAACTTTGAAAAAATTATGCAGCAGTGGATAAAATACCTGAAAGAGCATTGCAATCCATATGATAGCCACCGCCATTTCAGCTTCTGCAATTTTCATTAATAACTGCTGCACTGGTACAATCTGTACCGAAAAGATTACAAATACGCTTACTGCCTATGTAATCACCATTCCATGCAATGCTCACCCAATAAACGAGTCTATTCAGCACATATTTTCGTTTTGATCTAGCCGAAATTCTTGCATGTACAAAGTTCCAGATGCACAATCATCCATGAGATGCTTTGCTTAGGCAAGAATTATCAGCAGACAGCATGATAAGGAATTTCACCTAAATATGGAGGCCGTCTGGATATACATTTATTTACTGTTACATAAGCTCTCTAAATATCGTTATCAATTTGAGACACCTAAACTTCTAACATTGACGAACTTAGGATCCTCTTCTGGCTTATCAGTTTCAATGAAAATGGAATAAAAGCGTAGGAAAATGTTGAGGAAATTCATTTTCATTCTCGACTTTATTCTGAACTAGTAGCCTAAAGAACAATGAAGGCTCTAATTGTGATAGCTTTGCTGGTTGTGGCTGGATCAGCCATGAGGTTATCCAGGAATAAACGAGAAGCAACGACTGATACTGCTTCTACCACTGTTGGAACTTCTGGGACAGTGACCCACACTCAGGATATGTCCACAAGTGGACCGTCGAGTCAAACTATGGATGTGTCTACGACTGCACCAACTGCGTCCACACCGCCAACGACACACAGCGAGATCCCTGATTCAACAACCAAAGGCACCCAAAGTACATTGACTGAGGTTACTACGCCTGAAGCGACCAAGCAGACCGGGACAACTGGTGTCACGACCCCTGAAATCACCAAGACGACTGGTGCCACCACTCCAGAAGTGACCCAGAAAACAGGCACTTCCACACAAGCAGCTACTGCATCGACAACCCCAGCTGCGACGCAGACAACTGGGGTCACGACTCAAGACCTGACCAAGTCGACTGGCACAACCGCTGAGACCACTGCCACAACTGCAGACGCGACCAAATCATCTGGCACAACTCCAGACGCCACTGCAACCACGCCAGAGGCTACCCAAAAACCATCGACCACACCAGAAGCAACAAAATCGACTGGACCCACAACAAAAGAATCCACAAGCAAATCGCCAGATACCACTCCAGGAACGACCGAAACTCCAGCACCTTGCAACACTTCAGTGGCTACCCAAACTCACACGTATGAATTGACCACTTCAAGGGAAACAAAGACTGACGTCAGTACCACAGGAACGCAAACAGCGACCACTGCTGGTCAAACTGAAACGCCAACATCGATTTCTACTGGCACACGTAAGTGATTTTTGCCATTGCGCAATTGCAACAAAGCAGTGCCAACAACATTTTTGGGAATGCACAGTATTGATTTTTTGTACAAGCACAGACTAGCATTTTTGCAAGCAAAAAGTGCAGCATTGCATGTTAAAGTTGCTAGCAGTGCAATTACCACCTGTGATTTTTCAGCAATCCCAATCGATACATCATTCGGTGCCAAGCTCATATCCAAACTTTACAAGGAAAGTATCAATAGCAGCGTTGATCCGTGCAAGAATTTCTTCAATTACGTTTGCGATGGGTACAATAAACGGTATCCATTGAATGGCACTGATCGCCAAGGAGTCAATGAAGCGCTCCAAGATCAAGTGATCACTAATTTGACCTTATCACTCAAACGCGCACCGGAGTTCAGATCGAAATCAGACGCGTTGAGTGTGAATTATACGTACAATATTTTCGATACCTGCTCTCGGGCGAAGCAAGATGATTATCGCGGGGCTAAGGCCATTTTGAATATCACCAAAGAGTACGGTGGATGGCCAATTTTGGACGTCAACGTCAGCGCATGGACGTCTGAGAGACTGTCGCGTGATTTGTCATGGATCATAGGTATGATCTTTTCACATTGTCAGGGTCCCTTGGGACCCTGTCTGGCAGTTAGTGTCAAGGATCAGTATCCTCCTTTGGGATCCTGGCTAATTCTCATCTCCTGGATCAGGACCCAAATCGGATCCGGATCTAATCCTGATCTTAAAAAAACCGGTGCTGGCATGCTGTCAGTCACTGGCGATAGCATAAAATCAAAGCCCTGACTGAGATTTGAACCCTGGACCTCCCAAATACAAACCAAGCATGCTATCCATATCACATCACAACTTTCAGGTAGCGTATTCGGTGTCCATGGTATTGCCACGCTGATCACCCCCAACGTGGGCGTGGATCAGAAGAATATCCATCAGAATATCCTGTATTTGGATCAAGCCACATTGGCAATGCCAGCAGTCTATTACAGACATCCCAATTATACCCAAGAAACCAAACAATCATTGCGGCAACGAATATCGTCTACGGTACGCGCCTTGGCTAATCGTACAGACGAAACTAGAGAATTGGATCCGGAATCGGTGAAACGCCAAATCGATGCCATGGTCGAAATCGATTACGAATTGGCCATGATCAGTACACCGGATACTGAGAATAGGAACTCCACATTACAGTACAATCCGTATACAGTGGATAAAGCTGAACACGAATTCGATTCGTTCAATTGGACGAAATTCTTCGATGGTTTAACATCGGCCAATTGGACCGGCGATGAACCACCGACGGAGAAATTCGATCAGAAATTCATACTGATCCAAGCCAAATCGTATATGCCGAAATTGAACGAATGGTTGAGAAATTATACTCGAGATGAGAAGAAGATGAAAGATTTGGTCAATTATATTGTATATCGATTGGTATCGCCTTACATGCTGTTCGCTGGACCAGCGTTGGACAGTGCAACTCATCTGAGGGAGCAAGTGACCAGGGGTCATATGAAGAGGCCGAAAACATTTGGTATGTCTTGGCTTTTGAGCGGTTACAGTAAGCCAGTCAGTACTGGCCACATGATCACGGATAACCTTATCTTGCGGTTACAGTAGGCCAGTAGGTGGCAGCATATAAATGCAATGACAGTACCAATACTGCATATCCCACGGGGTATAATCAGCCATGCTGATTCCAATTGTGATCAGACACATGAGCATTGTGCCTGCAAATAGCACGCGTTACAAGGTTACTGTAAATTCAAACACGGTTTTTCAGGCGACCTCTCGCTGCCAACCTCATTCGACTCCAGTTCCACATCGAATGGCGTCAGTGATCATGAGAAAAATTGCGCGAATTTCATCATGAACATGATCCCGTACGTTGCTGGACGTTTGTACGTGGACAGTAGTTTCCCGGAAATCGCCCGCGACGACGTGGCATTGATGGTGGGCAATGTTTTGGCCGCGTTCAAAGGCATGCTCTCCGGATTACCGTGGATGGACGAGAGGAGCGTATTGAAAGCGTATTTCAAAATCGACAGTATGATCCAGAATGTGGCGTATCCGGATTTCCAACAACAGGATCAAACGTTGGACGCGTATTATACGGATTTGATCAAATCCATCAAGGACGTGAATCCTGATCAATACGAAGCCTTCTTCGTGTACGTGAGAATGCTAGTGGCGTATCAGAATAGGGAAATGTTCAGGCAAGTATTGAAATCGGCCGATCGATCGGATTTCCTAATGTCGCCGGCAGTTGTCAATGATTGGTATCAACCCGAACGTAATTCCATCACTTTCCCAGCCGCTCAATTGGCGCCACCGTTTTATGGTTATGATTTCCCTAAGGTATGTGGTCAACACCATGGGCAGGCCGTGACCCTGGGCACCAAAATGCTGCATCAGTACGGTTACTGTACAAACTGACACTGTCTCAAGAGACACCAAAACGCTGTGGCATATCCACGTTTAGTCACATATGCAAATTTCTGATCAATACTAACCTGATCAGGTGAGGCACTATTATCGGCTGCCTATAAATCCACGATCATATGCACATAATCGATTACATAAATCGCAAGATATACTGGCAAAAATGCCCTTATGTAAAACCACTGGGAAAATCCTGACTTTCCAGATATCTCATAAGCGTCATAATGATAATATAATTACAAATATGACAATATTTTCCTAATAGGATAACCACGTTGCTTCTTTTGGCGTGTGGAATTTCAAATATCGCGCGTATTTTAAAAAGCTGATCAAAATTATCGATTTTCGATAGAGGCCTGATCGATCGATTTTGACCACGCCAGTCGATTTTCCTTGGCCGATTATAAAGGAAAATGTACTTACATGCCATACCTGCATTTATTCTGCGTAAAAATATCAACGATAAATGATCATGTGTAAAGGATAGGCATCAGAATTTCAAAATCAATAATTTGCAATGTAAATGCGCTAGAAGAAGATTTCTAGAACAGCGTGACATGCTGATCATCATGCTTTCATTCTTTTTTGCAATATCGCACGTGTTTCAAAAATTGTCCAAATTATCGATTTCCGATCATGATCACTCTGATCATAATAAGCATCACCATTCGGTTGTACATATTCAGTTATCCAAGAATTCACACTTATATAATGTAATTTTCTTCAAAACTTTCAAGCAACAAGCCACCAGAATTAGCACACGGCGTACTGTAATCGCTAGATTTTTACATTTTCAAACTCTTTCACAAGCAAGGCCTCATTTTGCGCAAAATTCAACATGTAAAGGTGTATTCTAGATGTATTAGACAGCTGATTCCAAAAATCGCATTTATTTTGCTGTTTGATTGATAACCGATAAGTTGATCAAAATTATCGATTTCTGAAATATCCATCGGTGATCGATTTTGATGTGATCATTGGATAGAGCATGGTCGATTGTTCAGGAAAATGTGTTTTCATCAGGCCTATCGATTGATTCATGGCCTTATGCGGGTGTCCAAAAGTTTAAAATTATCGATTTTCGAAGCGCTTCATAAGATCAATAAAATCACCAAAACTGATCAGAAAGCGTGTTTCCTATTATAAGTAACCACGCTGAACACGATGGCGTCGTTTATTTTGATGACAAATCAATATTTACGAATTTGATCAGAATATCGATTTTCTGATGATCGATGCATGACCAGTCGATAGAACATTATGGGTTATTTGGAAAAAGCATCATTATAGTGGCAGTTGCCTTACAAGATTGGACCCATCAAGTACCCAGAATCCTAAATTGCGCAATTTTCAGGCCGTTAATTACGGGGCATTCGGTGCCACGATTGGTCACGAGATGACTCACGGTTTCGACGACGAAGGTATCCAATACGATTGGAATGGAACGTTGCACACGTGGATGAGTGATAAATCGCAAGTCGGATTCAAGAATATGGCTCAATGCGTTGTGGACGAGTACAATGGGTTCTGTTATCCTCAAGCATGCGTGAATGGACTGAATACGCAAGTGAGTGATGACCATTGGTCATTCGTGCATGGACACGGGTCAATTTTTTTGACCCGGCCCGACCCGTGACCATGATAAATTTTTGACCTGACCCGCCTAAACCCAACCTGGCCATCCATCCGTCCATGCATACGCATTACCAAATATTGCGCAATTTCAAGCGTGCACATTTTCAGGGCGAGAATATCGCCGACAACGGCGGCTTGAAAGCATCCTTCCAAGCCTATAAAGCTTGGTCGTTCTCCCATGGCGACGAACCGCATTTACCGGATTTCCCCAATCTGAATATGGATCAGATCTTTTTCATCGCCTACGGATATTCGTGGTGCGGTCAATTCGACGAGGAATTCCTCACTCGCCTTCTCTTGACCAACGTCCATTCGCCGTATCCGGAACGAGTGAACGGCGTGGTCATGAATTTCGCCGAATTCGGAAAGGCCTTCCAATGCGCGAGCGGTGATAAATTGTATCCGAAGAAGAAATGCGACGTTTGGTGATAAAGATAACAATACATAAGAAATACAGTAACTATTCCATAATATGAAGGTCTATTTTCAAATCATGCTATATCAATGACATTACGACTTTTTAGCTTGACTACGTCTAGATGTCAATCTTCTCCAAAATGAGGTCGCTTTTTCTACAGCACCTGGTTCAGCTTCTACCGATTCTTCGGGCGGTTTCAGTTTGAATCTTTGTACCATCTCTTTCTCGAATTTCACTTTCAACGGTAATGGGCAGTTCGATTCGGATTCGTCTCGATCTTGTTGCTTGCTGCACGCCTCGTTCAAATCCAACGCGATCCATTCGGCTTCTTCTTCCTGCAAGGATTGAATTTTAGCCTGGATGTATGCATGCACAATGCCAGATGTGATTTTTAGCACAAAAATCAATATCTCAAATCCGAAACATATACTTACTGGTAATACGAATTCCGCATATTTCTCCAGAATATACTTCTTCTTCTCACCATCCGTATGGCAATCCGCACCGTGAGCCAACGAAATGTACAATTCGCGTTTCAGCTTATTGGCCAATTTCGAATCCAAATCCAGTTCTGATGTCTGAAGTCAAATATCCATGTTATTTTGTGCAAATCAGAACTTTGCTTACCTTGAGTAAATAATAATCGATGCCTTGGCATTCGTCGATACGTCGATGAGCAGTGATGGTGGTCCAAAATAGCATGTATCGATCCAATATTTCGCTGTAGTAGACTCGTTTGAATAAATCCGGATATCGGTAGAACGGGACCCTGGAAAAGATGATCATATTGCATCATGGACATGTAATATGTGCAACAGATGGGTAGACCCCCTTGGCCGAAAAATTTTAGGGAAAAATGCATGTCTGACCCCCTCTCCACATACCCCAAATTCAGGAAGTTGCGCAATTATTTGAATTTTTGACGAAAATTGCGCGATTTTAACCAAATTTTTGGAAAATTTGGGCCCCCTACCCCAAACCTTGCATATACATGATCACGGAATGCATAATTTGCAATTAAGCAATTCAAAAATAATGCCTTACCACATCTGAGGCCTGTATTTCCTCCTTTTATCCGGCTCACTAAGCCAATATCCCTTGAGTACGCCTTCGCCAGCCCATAATCCTTGATCCGCCTCTGGTGGATGGATTGGCAAAATTGGATAATGCTCGTTTTCCACTCTGAATGAAGGAATCGGCTTCAGATCACCTGGATCGGCGATCCAGGATTCTGGAATTCCCGATCCTTACCTTTCGTTCTTCGTCTCGTCCCATTCGTATCGAACCGTCGGCGGATTGTAATGCACCGGTCGTCGTTCGCTCAATATATTCTGCCAATATCGTCGTTTATAATGATCGGGTAATCGATGAACGATACTATCCTTGTCTTTCCAAATATCGATATGCCGATTGATACGTTGGACTTTGTCCCAAGTGACCACTCGTCTCGGCGCCAATGGCATATTGGATACCTGAAAAATCGATTGATCAAAGCCACACGAATCAACTGATCAATCCGAGATATATCCACTGTTTCCACAGGTATCAAAATATTCGACGTCAATTCAATTAAGACCAATTTATTCCACATGTCAAGCCAATAATGCTCAATCCAAATAAGCCAGAAAACCCAATATTACGCATCGAAAGGTCGGAAATAATATCATTACCAATAAATTTGAAATTACAATACAGTATACTTTGCTTTGAAGAAGCCTGTGCATTCGCTTTAGACAAAAAAATCCCTGCTCCAATAATGGTCGCAGGAAAAAAGAATGTCAATGGAAAGAAATCATCCAATTACAATGGCATTCTCGATTTGAAAGAAAGAAATTCGCCACGCAAACTTTCATACCTCCTCTTCCAATCCGCGCCTTCCCCTCGTTCAATTGTATCGAGCTTTCTTCGAAGCTGGTCCTCCGTCCGACGACGTGGACGCTATGGGACGACGTTCGATGACCAATTCTTTCAACGTAGCCGCCGCTAATACCGGATCGTCGCGTTCCAAATCGGCCCAAGACGGAGATTTCAATACGTCCGTACTTTGTTGGCGTAAGAACGACAACGAACGTTCTTTCAATAACGGAGCGCTGTGCTTGTCGGCCAATTTCAAACGACGGCACACGTTTTCCGACGATAACGTTTTGGCCAATTCCACTTCGCTTTGTAATTTCAAACGAACCAATTGATACTTGTCGGCGGCGGGCAGAATTTCCTCCGCGCTATCGCTGAAAATACGAGGATCAATTAGTATTATTGATATCTGGTGTAATGGTTAGCACTCTTGCTCTCTTCTCATCAGACAAGGGTTCGATTCTCCCTGCCGGTATAAAAGTTTTTGCCTATTTGGTGCCGCTGTTCCCTCGAGCGCTCCGTCAGGAGTTTGGAGCAGATGTATCGATCAAACAAATAAACAAACAAAAATTGATATAAACCGTGAATACTTACACTAATTGCGGGCATAAATCCGTGTAGATGAAATGCAATAAAGCCCGTACCGCGGTCACGGTCAGATCCTCGATTTCGCATTCATTCTTTTGAGCTTCGATCATATCGTGATTCGGATCGAACATGGCGGCGAATACTGGACTACGGGCGGACAGGATGGACTTGTGAGCGCGTAATTGACTACCGTCCACTAATAATTCGCAATCCGTATGTAAATCGTTGGTCAATAATTGCTGAAGATCCACTGATAAGCTGCTTTCGGGAACTGAAAAGGAGAAAGCTGATCATTAGATTGAACTTTGCTCAACGCTTGCATTTTGGGC
>JAQIWJ010001082.1:0-13512 GCA_034695185.1 Discolaimus major
CTGAAGGGCATTGAAAATCTGGAAAGCATTCCCTGCTTCTAAAATTAGCAGGATTACTGTAGCTATAGCACCGTGCTATTTTCAATGCCAAATTCTTCAATTCACGAAAATCCGCCAGGATTACTGTAGCCCCTATTTCAGGCCATGCACAAAGCCAAACGAGGCACGATTAGTGGATATTTCTTGGCAGGCCGATTCATGACTTGGCTACCGGTTGGTGCATCATTATTCGCTAGCAATATCGGTACTGAACATTTCGTCGGATTAACCGGATCCGGTGCGGCTGGTGGATTAGGAGTTGGCATATTCGAGATTAGCGTAAGTACTGCGGATATCGACTGATCAGGCTGGTTTGATCGGCACTGATCAGCTGCTGATCAGGCTGTAAGTACTGCGAATATCGGCTAATCAGGCTGGTTTGATCAGCCCTAATCGGCACTGATCATCTGCTGATTCTGATCACATCATCAAAAATGCGCCTGATCAGGCTGATCCAGCACTGGATCATGATTAGCAATCATAAAACTCATTTCAGTCTGTCATCACCATCCAAGCATTGGGATGGATATTTTTACCCGTCTACATCGCCAGCGGTTGCAATACATTACCGGAATATTTGAGCAAACGATTCGGTGGTCAACGTATTCGCACCTATTTAGCCATACTATCATTGGTCATGTACATTTTTACCAAACTTTCGGTAAGAAATTTTGCGTGCTTGCGCATCAGAGGACCAGGGGTCCGAAGGTCCATGGCCGGTGGGTCAAGGGTCTGTATGACCCGTGGCTGGCTTGAGCCAGGGGTTCTCTTGACCGATCCACATGGCCCTTGGCCTGAAGCTTAGACCCTGGCCGACATGGGTCCCAGCGACCCCTGGGTCCACACGACCCTTGGCCTGGATCATATATATACTTGCATACATGACCGATCCTTTTTCAGGTGGATTTATTCTCCAGTTCAATTTTTATCCAAACATTTTTCGGTTGGAATTTATACGCTGGTGTAGCATTGGTCTTGGGAATGACGGCTATTTGCACAGTAACGGGTAAAAGTTTCTTCTCAAATTCATCTGAACAAATACCCCCTGCTTTTGCATCCAAATAAGGAGACGTGCGTATTTTCAGGTGGATTGGCAGCCGTAATGTATACTGAAACATTGCAATGCGGATTAATGATATTCGGTGGATTATTCATTTGCATCTACAGTAAGCTAAGAATTTCTACAGTACTCCCTGGAATAAGAGGTTCTCAATTCAGGTTTCGTCCGTGTTGGTGGCTACGAAGGTATGATGACCAATTATTGGTTAGCATTCCCCAATGATACAGCTATTTTGAACAATTCCTGCGGTATACCAACGGTGAATGCATTCACCATGTTGAGAGGACCAACGGATAATACATTGCCGTGGATCGGATTCGTATTCGGTCAAATGACGGTCAGCGTTTGGTATTGGGCGGCCGATCAGGTATGCGAAATTTCTATATATCCCATTCCGAATCGTTCAAAAAATGCATTTTTCAGCTAATGGTTCAACGCGCATTATCGGCCAAGAGTATTTCGCACGCTCAAGGCGGCACAATATTGACGGGATATTTGAAATTTCTACCAATGTTCCTAATGGTATTCCCCGGAATGATCAGTCGAATATTATACCGAGGTAAAAGATGATTCATTTGTGCCCATGCTAAATTCGCCTTTTTCAGATGAAATAGCATGCGTATCCAATTGTAAAGAGATTTGTGGTTCGGAAAGCGGATGTTCGAATTTAGCTTTCCCCAAATTGGTATTGGAATTAATGCCTATTGGTAAGCGTCGGATATAATCAGTAGAATCTTCATAAAACCGACCTTGTTTCAGGTTTTCGAGGCCTGATTTTCGCCGTTTTCATTGCCGCTTTAATGGGCAATATTTCGGCTGTATTCAATAGTTCTTCGACTATCTTTACAATGGACGTTTATGTGAAGATCCGAAAGAATGCATCCGTACGTGAGCTTCTAATCGTGGGAAGGTAATGTTAGCTTCTGATTGCTTTATTGCGCAATTTGGCCATCGACCTTTCAAGCGTGCAAAATCACTGTTTATAGCAGCATTTTCATTTCAGATTATTCATTATCCTATTGATCGTCATATCGATTCTTTGGATGCCAGTAATCGATCGATATCAAAATGGTCAATTATACCTGTACATGCAAAATATGTTCTCCTACGCGGCACCGCCCATATCAGTTTCATTTCTGATGGCGATTTTATGGCCCAGATGCAATGAAAAGGTAAAAATTGCTTTCTTTTATTTCTGGAACTGATCATGCTTTTTATTTTTAGGCAGTATTTTGGGCATTGATGCTGGGTTTGGTGATGGGTGCGATTCGAATGATCCTGGATTTAGTCTATACAGCACCGGGTTGCGGTCACGTGGATACTCGACCATCGATTATTGGCAAAATCCACTTCATGTATTTCGCAATGTTGTTGGCCGGAACGACAGCGTTGACAATCGTGATCATCAGTTTATTGACCAAACCTCCGGATCCAAAGCAGGTAAGCAACAGTGCTCAATTCCTCGGCTTGATGCTGACCGTGGGTATTTCAGCTGATTCGTACCACGTTTTGGAGCCGAAAAGATAAAACGATACGGGCGGATGATAATGTGGAAATGTCGACCAAAGATCAACCGTTGTCACAAAGAGAACATACAGCATCGTTCGCTCCAACCACTGATTCGAATTCGGCAGGACTAAAAGGTAAAATTTGATCACTCGGGTTACTGGATTTGAAAATAAGTCCGATCTCGATTCAGATCCAGTACCGACATTGCCACCAATCAAACGTGTAGCCAAATCGGCGTGGAATTGGTTTTGCGGATTCGATCAAGGCGCCCATGGAGAAGCCGTGGCCGGATTGGACGAACATTTACGAAAGATCCGGGATTTAGATCAGAAACCGTGGCAAACCGGAATCCTATTGACAAATACGATCATACTCTTGGCGGTGACAGTTGGATTAATTCTATTCTTCTCCATATGGTCGCCTCGAATCGCATTGAAATACAAGCCGAATTATAATTTGACCGCTATGGTGATCGGAAATTGATTAGTACGGCTTCGATAGCCGTTTTTAGAGATAGAATCGTTCAATTTTTACGCTGGTATTTTGCTGACATTCCATGACGTATACGAATGGTATACTGTAATTTGAATGCAGTCTAATTTCTGTTCATTTTTGAGTGCTATCCTCGAGTGCATTTTGAAAATTGTCTATGTTTTCTTATCAATATGAATGTATAGTACATGCCTGTACGAAAAAATTCTTATCTCCAATAATGCTTCCCAAAATATGGGCATACAATAGAGTAGGCGTGATGAACTTGTAGGCTTTTAGTCGAGGCGTTAGTTGAAACTAGTTTCTTCACTTCAGTCAGCTTCAGAATGGTATTGTTCAGGTGGATTCGATTATTTCTCGCATTTTCCTCCTTCGTATTCGTACACGCACAAGGGCAGAGGATAAATATTACTTTCGATCCACCGCAATTAGAAATCAAAGTACGAATGCAGTGACCTCTGGTCACTGACCATTTGGTCTCAGATCAGGCATTGATCTCAGATGAGACCGCTCAAATTTCCAGGTCCGCCAAACGTTGCCGATCAATTTCAATATCACCATTTCATTAGACGGCGTATCCAATTACGATCAAGCCACATTTGAAAAATTACAAATCACATCCGAACATCCGGATATAGCCGAAATTCACAATTCATCCGCCATCGATTTATCATGGCACGCATTAATATCGCAGCCGAAAACGTTCCAATTTTATGTGACTGGCCGATTCACGGGTAGAACGAAGCTAAAAATCGAAGCATGGAAATTACCGAATCCTCATCAGGGCGTATTATTATTGGCCGAATATCCGGTGGCCGTTTTGAGAATGGACGCAATGACTACGTTGAGTTTCGTATTCACAATCACAATGTTCACGTTGATTGTGATAAATACATTCGTCATGGGTATGCAATTGGATTGGCGAATTATTCTCAACGTTTTCAAAAGACCCATCGCTCCGTTGATCGGATTTGGATGCCAATACGTGATCATGCCACTTGTAAAATTTTAAAAAAAACCACGAAATTTACATGAATAACGGGGAAAATTTCAGATATCCACCGCTTGGGCATTCGTATTGCTCAGTGGTATACCGTATTTGCAATTCGGATATTTCGCAGTCGGATGCGCCCCTGGTGGTGGTGTATCCAATTTCTGGACATTACTTTTGGATGGCAATTTAGATTTGTCGGTTACAATGACATTTTGCTCGAATATTGCTGCGTTAGGTATGCAAAATGCGTGGGGGTATGGGCTCTATGCTGAGAAAAACGGGCATGTAAAATCACTGGCATACTGTAACCGCTATGATCCGAGATTTTCCCACACTCTAGACCTTCGTTTTCAAAAAATTCAACATAAAAGGTGATTTCTAGATTAACCAACTATGCTTGTTCCAAAAATCGCATTTATTTTTATATACCATCGAGAATCGATGAGGTGATCAGAATTATCGATATCTGAAATATCGATTACTAATCGATTTTGATGTGATCATTAAATAGAGCGTGATCAACTCTATTGGAGAGCGTGTACTGATCAGGGTTATCGATTGAGTAATGTCCTGATGAGGGGGTCCAAAAGTTCAGTAATTATCGATTTTCGAACCGCTCCACAAAGCCAATATAATCAATAAAATTGACCAGGAAACACGTTTTCTAGTACAATTAATCACTCTGAACACGAAGGCGTCGTTTGTTTTAATGTAAAACCAATATTTATGAATTTGATCAGAATATCGATTTTTGAAGTATCGATTTTTGGTTGATCGGAGTATGATCGATCGATACAGCATCATCAGTTACATAGGAAATCATCATTATACGCCACATATCGCTTGATTTTTCGGCTAATGAAGCAAATTGGAAAAATTCTGATTTCGCTTCAAAAAGTGATTTTTTTATTTCAGCCATGATGCCATTTTGGCTGTACACAATGGGTCGAGTATTTTTCACTCAAGCCGGCGGTGAACGATTGGCCATACCGTTCGTGAATATAATCGTATCGTTGCTCTTATTGATCGGACCAGTATTCGCCGGTATTACGGTAGCCCATTTCAAACCGAAATTAGTGCACAAATCGAAGAAATACGTGAAAATTTCCACCATTTTCGTCATGGCCGTAGCCATCGTATTCGGTGGCATAGCGAACGCGTATGTTCTACTTTTAATGACATGGAGAACATTATTGGCCGGTCTTCTATTGCCGTGGACAGGATTTGTATTATCCTACGTAATCGCGTATTTCACTCGACAAGATCACAGGAATTGTCGAACCATAGCCATCGAGACGGGAATACAAAACGCTGGTATAGCTATTGTACTTCTACAAACTTCCTTGAAACCGCCCGAATCCGATTTGGCCATGGTCATGCCGGTGTGCGTATTAATATTCACACCCATACCTTTGATCGTTGCATTGATCGTCAATACGATTTTGACGTGTATGAAGAAGAAACGGGAGAAATTACAATTAGATACCAGTATCGATCTTGTGGATTTCGATGAGCACGAGAATGATTCGAATATTTTGACTCAATTGGAGGCCAAAAAAGGGAAAGAGGTACAGGCGTACTGTAGGTTTTTACACGATTCCCAAAGCTGCAGCTGATTTCAGGCTGAACCAATGATCATTGAAAATGGTATCATTCTGCCGACAAGAAAATCAACGCAAGTTTGATCATCATTGCCAGTATCGATTTTTAAAATTGATCACATGAATTTTCTGGGAATGCAAAAAAATTGCTATGTATATTATTACATATGTATTGCGCAATTTGCACACAAGGCATACAGTACGCCTTGATCAGCCATATCATGATTTCTTATAATGATCATCTCGTACGATCAGTATCGATCATTTTTACTATTATATCCGTGCGTAAGGTAATAATCCAAATGCGCTAAACGCCACGATGGCAAATATTCGTGTGGAAATGTGTATTTCCAAAAATCCGGCGACGTTCTCATTGTGGCCGCCATTAATGCTGTTTTATGCGAGCGTGGATTCGAGAACGAATACGCATCGACGGATGAATTCGGTAGAAGAGCGTGGAAAGATTCGAATCTACTCGGTTCGTGTAAATACGCGTGCTCCCACGATGTTGGATAAACGGACGATATTGGCGTACGCCACGATCGATATTCATCGATCGATCGTTCTAATCGACGATCGCCTCTTTTCTTATCGATCGGTTCATCACGACGGGCGTGTAATGGGTGATAATCACCCAATCGATTCCTGCATGCTTCTCTCGATCGACGCGGTTTCAACGTATCGTAATCGATTTGCGTCTAAAATAATGCATGTAAATTATGCTAACGATCGTGAAATGTTGTAAACTTTCGATTTTTTAAATCACAATTCACGATTTCTCGCATTATCTTTGCTGTTCTTTTGACCGAAATTTGAATTCCCACCTGATTTGATGTAAGCAGCCGCTAGGTGAGTGCGCATGTGTGAAGGGGTACTGTAGAAAATCCGGCCTAATCATTTTTTCATTCCATCAAGACAACGTCGTTCAGATTAGTTTGGAAATTTCCTGATCAAAATCCTAGTTTATCGTCAGATAATCTTCTCGTATTATTCGATATGATGTCCGTAACTGGTAGAATGGCGGATCCCGACGGCACGACCGAAATCAAGAAGTTTTTGCATTCCTGGCTGGGTTCTCGTCATTGCGGAATGACTGAATCGTTCAAGCAATCGGATGCTGGATTTATTTGCGAGGTAATTGCATTGGTGAAGAATTTGCATGCTATGAGTGTGCATATTTTTGCATACTTCTCAGTTCGAAAATCCGTTATTTTCAGCTAATGCAAATGAAGAATGGTATATCCAAATTTATGGTGGCCGGAAAAGGTGGAAGCAAGAAAGAAGCCAAAACGGAAGCGGCTTGGGAGATGGCCAGACACCTGATTTTACGTCGACAGCTTACGTTGGAGAAATTGGTGGCTTATTGCGGTCCTATTGCAGGAGACAAGGTAAGATTTTGATGTAATTTTGTGCAAAAATTGTGGCTTGCAAATCCACTTTTGCAAACACAATTTGTTGTTCTGGCTCAGCAGTACGGAATGCTGAAGGATTGTTTGTTTTTTCAGGTAGCTTCGCGTCAGAGACCGGACTCGAGCCAAGATCGCGTGCATTCATCGAGCAATGGAATGCCGAATAATGGATACAATCGGCGTGTGGTGCCGGCTCGTCCGAGGGCTCCGATGAATCCGCCGTATCATCCTGTCGGACATAATCGATTCGACGTCACGACTCCGTCGAGTTTGGATAATCCGGATTTTGGAAACGAGACGCCGCCGATGGCTAATGACAATCCGCAACACGCCATCGTGGGCGGTCAAATACGGTAAGCCAGATGTTCATAAATTTACTCACTGGGTAATCATTGCACTCTTTTTCAGATTTTCTGGTCCAATTATGGAAGATGAGGATACACCGCCGGCATTGATGTGCAATGAAATCACGAGTTCACGTCGAGGCGCCAGCTTGGATCGAGCTACATTGATCGAAGGAGAAATCAAGAAGCCGGAATGGGATGTGGTCAGTATGATGAAGAAATTCGCGAAGACGTGCAATCAGTCGAAGGATCCGAATATACGAAAAGCCGTTGACGAAGAAGATATGGATCGCTTCTGCCAGCTGGTTCGAGAAAATGAGGACAAGAAATGGGACGAGATGTTGGCGGAATTGGAGGAATTCAAAGCGACCACGATATCGGATTTGGACGAAGCGAAAGCTGAAACCAAAGAAGCGAAAGCGGAAATCGAACGCATGAACGCGGATATTGAGAAATTGAAGAAAGAGAACGCTGATTTACGCGAAGAAAACGCCCATTGGATGACGTCGGCTCAAGGATTGGCTCGACAGTTGCAAGAGATCGGAGATCGTCGTATGGAAACGGAAGTGGCAAATTCGGCACCGAAGCGCGTAACGACGGAAATGAAGCAAGAAAATTCGGCGGCCAAACGCGTGAAAGTGGAAGTCAAAAAGGAGAATCCGGCTGGAAATCGTGTCAAAACCGAAATGAAAACCGAGGAAGGTTCCATGAACGAAAGTCGACCAGTAAAAACCGAACCTGGGGCCGTGAAGAAAGAGGTGAAACGTGAAGGTGATCAATAAGGTATGAGGTATGAGAATACTGAAGTTCAAATGATTTCTTGTTTTCTTTCTTTTCTGTTCTATTTCATGAGACGCGGTTAATCGTGTAGAATTTGATTCGAATCGGATTAGTAGTTGATAGACTGTAAATTTGAAGGGTTTCATTTTGTGCTTTCTGGACTATTGAATGCTGATTAAGTTCAGCTTTGTTCTTTGAAACACGCTTCTTGATATTAGCATACATATGAATTCGCATCGTACCGTGAGAATGGGTTTCTGTCCAAATGTGCCAAATGGAACCATTGGCGTGTCCATATCTTGCAACGTTGGACGTGGTTCTCTGGGTTCCGGATCCAAACCCAATGGGCATAATTCGTAATAACCCCTACCTCGGAATAGAGGTATTCTCGATTCATAAAATGTATCCCTAATCAATGATTCGTAGCCACGGACATTGGCCGAGGCTTTTCGATTAGGAGCAAATATATTGCGCTTCAACGAATCGGGAACGCGTTTTCGTACGTTCTCAGAAGAACTAGAACGTTGAAGGGGAGGTTTCGTAGGGTTCATCGCCGGCTGCTTTCTTCCGACTTCGAGAAAGCTTCTGAAAACAGAAAAGGCTGCTTCGAGATTTTTACATTTTCGACGTATGCCAGGCTTCTTCGGAAGCTGATGACGTCATGTGCTAAAATAAAATCGGTAACTTCCGATTGCGCAATTTGCGTCAGGAAGCGTCTTCCTGGAGAAAAAGCTGGGACTTCAAAGAAGCCCCGTCAGCAAATATCACAGAATCAAAATTGCGCAATCTATTTCAGCATTATGAATATCCAGTAAATTGAGGATACTATAGAATAATTGGCATACGGTAATATAAATGCATTCGAGAAGGATAATATCCCAATCGATTAGAGTCCTGAATTGCGCAATCACAGCCGACCCGTTTCGAGTGTCCAATTAAAAAAATCCTCAAATCACAGCCGATCCTGGCCACGATTAGAAAGTCATTTCTTCTTGATCTTTGCGTCACAATTCGGGGCTCGATTAGCGTACCATCATTCCAATACGAGATTAGCCAATAATAAGATCGATCCGAATACCAAGAAGATGTATCCGAAAATTTTGAATAATCGATGCGTTTCGAAGGCCAATATGAATATACCGGACATTAACGACATGAATCCGGTCAATAATATAACGCAAGCAATTAATAGAATACGTTGATACGGTCCCGCGTTTATATCGGTCGTATTCCCCGAAGCGACCATTGTAAATTCGGCCGGTTGTAATTCTTGAAATAATCGCCTCAATTCGTTCGTATTACTCAATAAACTTGAGCCGGATATACTACTATTTCGGGATTTACAAGAATTCAAGGCCATTTCGGGATTAAAATTACAAATTTCCGGAGATAATTTCAACGATCGACCATCCACCGGTGATTTCACTCAATACATTGAAAACCTCCATGGTCGATTTTGAATTTTTGCGCCTTTACTTGATGTGCGGCTGCCTACCACAAATGTTGTCTGCTAGGGTGAGGGAGTCGAGTGAAAATTCGGAAATTCTGGAATTTCACTGGTCAGAGATATTTTCCCCTTCCAAAAAAGTTCATGAAAAACTGAAATCGTGATCTTAAATGGATGCTAGTCAACGTCCAACCATCAGCAATACGTGGAATTTGCTCAATGCAAGATCGAAAAGCGTATTCACAATTGTGACATTTTGCGAGAAATTGGACAACGGATTAGGCGGCGGCGTTCACTTGGGCCATATTACTGAAATTGCTGGGCCGGCTAGTCTTGGAAAAACTCAAATGTGGTGAGTATTTTGCTGGGTGATTTTGGCAATCGATAATATCATTCATTTTTAGCCTGCAATTAGCGGTTGATGTACAAATGCCACCGGAATTTGCCGGCGTTGGTGGCAATGCAATTTACGTCGATACGGAATGTTGTTACAAACCGAAACGGGTGGAAGAAATCGCTCAAGCTGCAGTACGGCATTGTAAAGAAATCGCTGATGCATCGCCAGGTAAATTTATTCCATGAGTCCCATGCTTCTGATTTTTAACGCTCTTTTCAGAACTCAAACCGGCGGCGGAGAAATTTACGCTCGATTCTATTCTCAATGGCATTTACGTGAAACGATGTTGGGATTTGCCGAGCTTAGCGTCAGCCATTGGTGAACTGGAGAATTTCGTGGTTTCACATCCTCAGGTATGCTAAATTTGCTCTGGTTGGTTTGGATAAATTATGACCAGTGGTTGTTGCAGGTGAAGCTTATCGTGATCGACAGCTTCGCGTTCCATTTCCGCGACGATAAATGGCCGGAACGTGAAAGGAGAACGTTATTGCTGAAATCCGTTTTAACGTTGGCTGGACTTGCATCGAAATATCAATTAGCGGCAAGGGCTTTTTGACAGCAATCGGAGGCTGTCATCGTTGAATGCCTTGGTTTCAGGTTGTTGCTGTGAATCAAATGACCACTCGACCAATGGACGATGGAACCGGTTATGAAGAGCCAGCGTTGAACGAGATTCTCACACAGAATGCGGGTGATCAAATAATTCTCGGTTGGAGAAAGAGAAAGACCAGAAGCAGCGAGAATGATCCCAACGCCGATCGTTGCGCAGTATTGTACAAAAGCTCTCATCGAGCACGAGTATTGGCACCGTTTCAAATTTGCGTAAGTGGAAAGTTAGACCGTTATGATTCTGGACTAATATCGCCTACTTTTTCAGGCGGATGGAATTCGAGATTTGTGACCGCGTGATCGATCAGTCCCACTCATATTTCGCTTCGGGAAATGTGCAGGTGAAAATTGTGAATTGCTTTCTAATTAGCTGGGTGCAATAAATTGTTCATTTTCAAGAATGGTGTCATTCTCACTGTCCAGTTAAACAGGTTTTTGGCCTGATTGAAATCTTTGTATCATGCTTGACTGTATTTGATCTCGTGGATGAATGCTTACATTTTAGATTGGTCAATCTGATCAGGATGAAGTTCGGGGCGAAGACGACGGACACCGGTCATATCGAAGGATTCACACGTAAGCAAGAGTCCACTGCTGTTGGCAGGGTCTGCAAAGATGTTTTTTCAGGCATCGTGGCGATGGTCACGAAATTAGGAAAACAATGCGGAATCCATATATCGGGTAATCGAATGAGCTTCTCTCGATCGTCGACCATACGACCGGACAGTACCAGATTATATTGCGAAATCACAGGGGTAAGCGCTTTTATTCAATGGTTTCAATGGATTGATTCTGATTTTTGAATAGACAAATTACTTCGAATCGTTTCGTATGGAAGGCTGGACGCCCGATCAAAACGAGATTTATTTGGATATCATGGCCGACGAATTCCTGCAAGCATTGAGATCAGCAGCAAACGGCAGCTCCCTGAAGCTGAAATTGTCGAGAAAGAACGATGCTCCTTATTTGACCGTGGAAGTGAAATTGGTAAGCGTCAGTTGTATCATTCAGATGCACGATCCTGCTGAACAAAAATTTTAGGCAGCTCCGTCAACCGCATCAAGAACGGTCATCCATGACGTACCGGTCACCATCGTTCCACCACGATTATGGTCGGAATTTGCGGAGCCGGATTTACCAAATTTCAACGTCAGTATCTATCTGCCGCCAGTGAAAACGGTGCAGAAGATTGTCACGGCAATGAAATCGATGGCCAATTACATGGTAAGCTGGTGTTTGTAATTTGATCATGAATATCCTGATGATATCCCTGTTTTAGACGATTGCTGCTAATCGAAAAGGTGGCGATATGAAGTTCCATATTCGTACGGATCCAGCGGAATTGACCACGTATTTCAAGGATCTCGTTTATGTTGATTGGAGTAAGCTTATTTAGCTTATCATTTTGTGAGTATCATTACAATTAACATTATTTTTAGCTGACGAAGTGCCAGACGGTAGCCAACGAAGTCAACTCAGCGGTCGTCGTGCAATGGAACGTTCGGGCGTCCAAGATAACAGCGAGACTCGTGACAATGATAACGGGGACGACAAGCTGTATTCGGCAAGGGTCGATATGAAGGCGTTGGCGCAATTCTTATCGAGTCAGCAACCATTGCATTATCGTCTGATATTGAGTAAGTACTAGTCTTGATTCGAGTAAGCAGACTTGGCTTCCAAGTTTACATGGAAGCTTGGCTAGGGCTGAGCATCGAGGTATCACTGTTTTTCAGGCATCGTGGACCATCGGTTATTGCATTTTTGCTCAATCAACGACGACATGCGATTCCAATACTTCATGCCGTCGGTGGACGAGTGATCAATGATTAGTGATACGGCATTTTCTGGATCTTTCGCTTTTCGATTTATTTCACGTTTGCACTTTTGATTATTTGCATTCTGCACATGGTAAATGTGGATTAGCATGTTTGCTGCTGTTTGTACTGGCTGAAAAGCGGTCCACCCGCTGTTATTTACATTGGAGGCTGGTGTTATCGTGTGATAATAGTGATAAGAGGAAATTCGGGCGAGCCATCCATCAGTTGGTAATTGAGTCGCCGGTTTGATGATTGCATCCGAAGGTTGTGTCTCTCGTTCGTAATCATAAATCGTCATGGCATTTGCGACGCCTTTATTCCACGATCAATACGCGTGCGGTGGTGATCTGAATTCGTTGGAATACAAACCTCGATCGCGTGTAATCGCGAAACGAAAAATTCAATTTCTAAACGAACGTAGCCAATCGGCTCCGCAATTTTCGTCCGCCAAATTGGCATCCGTACGATTCAAATTGGATAATGAAAATGCAGAACCAAAGGGGCCGAAAACTGATCAAAATAATCGATCTGATCAGCATGATCAGACGAAAAATCAAGAGCCGAAAAAGGCTTTAGAACGTGGGACTTCCTTGTTAGTCTTATTGAAAAGGATGAGTTCGAAAGAATTCAATAAAGAGGCGTTGGAGCAGGCAAAATCAGTTGTGATCGATAAAAACTGATTGATGTGATCGGATATCGATTTGTATAGGATAATCGATTTTTATGCGAGAATGTACGACAGTTTGTTCAGTATGATATAATTAGGCTTCCTGTACATAACATTGTCATATTTCGATAATCGATTACCAAAATATGATCAAAATCAGATGCGTATCCCACTTACATTTTCAAAAATTCGGTTCCCGCTAAATTTGTGGTAAGTAGTCGAAAAGAGGTGTGCGCAAGTGCCTCATCATTTCCATAGAAGGACAAGATCCAGAATTCCACGATTTTATTGGAAATTCGTGAATTTCTGCAAGTATTTCCTTTGATTTGGATAATTTCGTACGCTCA
>JAQIWJ010001083.1:0-13506 GCA_034695185.1 Discolaimus major
TCGATTCTCTTTTCTTTGATCGGATGGGATTTGATCAATTGGCGATTGGTGGCGGTTCAACGAGGGCTTTCGGTGCCAGCGTGGTTCCGGCTGAGGCGTCGATCTTCTCCAGCATTTCTTGAGCGCCTGGCAATGGACCCCATCCGTCTTCCACTTTGTACTTGTGCGCACCGAGATAGGCGACCGGAGCAACCACGGCGGCCATGATCAAGACCGCATCAGCGCCCATTTTCCTTCGATTTTCGGTGATTGATCGATCGATCGTTGATTCCCAATTCAACACGCCTCCGAATTTCTCGACCAACCGCACGACGACGCACAAACTTCCAACAATCAACTCTCTCCCTCCACTCCAGCCCATTTTTCACGCACCCTGGGGTACAGTGTAAAGTGATTCCAAAAAATCCAGGCATGCTCAGCCATGGACGGAAATTAGTAATTTCGTATTTGCCTGATTATATCGAAAAATCGATACGTGATCAATCTGAATCCGATATTTCATTCGATCATAAGCGATAAAAAATCCTGTCAGGATACATCTGGCTAAATGATCGCGTGTAATCTTGCAATAAGGTAGCTGGTTGAATCAGCAAGAAGCCAAAAATCGATCGATCAAGATTCAATGCCAATAAGGCAAATTCAAATTTTCAAATCTCTTCGTATATACAATATTAGCAGAAAATGCACATGAAAGCATATTTTCTAGTCCAGAAAAGCATGCTGAACACGATGACGATGGTTATTTTTGCGTATAATCAATACTGATCAAGTTGATCAGATTATCGATTTTGTGAAATATTGATTTCTACGTGATCAGACTGTGATCAATGGATGCAGCATGATCGATTGTACCAGAAAAACATATTCTCACACCGTGTGTACGTTTATTTGAATTCTGAAATCACCGATCGAAAATCACAAAGTCAATTTCAAAATTTGGAATTCCGAAAATACATGTGATTAGTGCACAAATATCAAGCTAGCCAATAATTATATGACGAAGGAGCCATTGCATTCGCATGGCTGCTTTGCACCTTTTCACAAATAAACCATATTCTCTGCATTGCCTTGGGGTGTTCCAAAACTGAAAGCATCTTCCAGACGTAATAAAATGCGTTTTCCTCAAATTTCACTACACTCCCACCCCCGGTTGCTAGCTAAGCATTCTCGAAGTCACGTTCTTGACGAGTTCCAACCATTTGGCTAACATCAATCACCGACACCGGCTAAAATTTGACATTTGGAACGGGGCCGAGCTTGGAACCAAATTGTACTGAGAAAATTCATTCTACTAAAATTATACACCTTCCTACGCGTATCATTGTACAATTTTATAAAAACTGAAAAATATGGACGTACAATCGGTGTATGTTCCTGGATATTTGATCAAAGAAAGATGCATTGATCAAGCTCAGGAAGAATTGGGCGGATATTTCATCCAATGCCCGTGTAATGCGTCGTGTAAATGCGAATATTATCCAATGACACCGGACGAGAAGATGTGTTTGGACGATAGGAAATATTGGTGTTTTTTACTCACTTCCGTAGCCACCTTCTCCGCGTGCATCGCTTTAGTGGTCATGTGGCGAATAATTTCCGTCTACGCGGAAGATTGTTTCGAAAGGAGACGATTACGACGATTCATGGAAGACGAATGGGCGGAAGGCGAGAAACAGGAGAATATAGAAATGATGGAAAAAACCTCGCATTTAACACCCGCTCCGTCCACGGAGAAATTGCATCAATACATAGCGGCTAAACGGAGGAGATCCACCATCACTTCCATGACTGATAGTGCGTACGAGAAACAAAGGAAAGAATCCATGAAAATCTTGAGGGAACGTAGAATGACCATGGCTAATACGCCCACTGATAATGAGAAATTAATGGAAGAACAATTGCAAGAGATCAGTTGGATGACTGAGGCGAAAATTTACGCGGGCGAATTAATTTCCGGACAAACGTTGAGCGGTCGAGTTTTGGTACTGTTATCATTCGTGGTCACGTTATCATCGTTGCTTTTGTATTTTTACGATGCTTCCAAGTGAGAATCTTTCTTTAGCAGTATCAGCATTGATGCATACTGTAGATTGCATCACATACAAGATCTTGCAGAAATTCGTGCATCGATTTTTTTTTCAGCCCGAATTTCCAAATCGAAACGTGCATCCAGTGGACGGATAGCCCTGGTCAGCAAATCGATTTCGGATTGAACATGTTCTTTTTGGCGTTCTTCTTCATTCGGGTAATGATTCCCTGTGTTTAGGCACAGGACAAATTAGCACTGATTTCAAATTCCATCTCGAGGCATACTGTAGATACGCACTCATTTTCAGCTAATAGCAGCTCAAGATAAATTCTGGTTCCTCATGGAAGTGCATAATTTCGTGGATTATTTCACAATATCACCATCGATTGCCGCATTGTATATGGGTAGAAATTGGATAGGTATACTGAATCCATATCGCCGTTCAAATTCCGAGCATCGTTTTTTCCAGGTTTACGTTTCCTGAGGGCCCTGGGTCTCATGACCGTACCGGATATCTTACAATATTTGAGCGTATTGAGAACAAGTGGATCAATAAGATTAGCACAATTACTCTGCATATTTATCAGTGTTTCATTAGCAGCGGCTGGGTTTATACATTTGGTGAGGAAAAAAGGCATTTTTGCGATGATAAATGCAATGATACGCATTGCAGCTGGAGAATAGCGGTGATCCATGGCGTGGATTCGATAATCCGCGTCGAATTACATATTGGGATTGCGTATATTTCCTGGTGGTTACAATGGGCACTGTTGGGTACGGGGACGTGGCCATGACCACAACGTTGGGCAGATTGTTCATGATATTTTTCATACTTGGAGGTTTGGTATGTGGCTTACTCTAATTGGCAGTGTAAAAAACACGGCTTGCATCGCAAAATGCATTACCTTTGAGGCATACTGTAACCGCTTCAAAATCCATCTTGCAGGCCATGTTCGCGAGTTATATCCCAGAAATCGTGGACATCGTTGGATCACGTCCAAAATACAGGCACACGTTCGAACCAGAAAGAGGAAAAAGGTGCCTTCACTTTCCAACCAAAATCGATTTAAAATTCAAAATTTAGGCATGTCCTGGTCTGTGGATATGTCACATACGAATCGGTGAATCATTTGAATCAGAATTTCATGTTAGATCAGAAGAATGATTTCGATTTACAGCTGGTCTTTTTACATCGGTAAGAAAATGTTCAGATTACACGATTTCCATGATCAATGGAATCTCGTGCAGGAAACTCCCCGATTTGGAATTGGAAGGTTTATTGAAAAGGAATTTTACAAAAATGGAATTCATACACGGTTCTGTCATGGAACCGGCTGATTTGTCTCGAGTGAAAGTGAGCAAATCTTCGAAAATCATGCTTGAGAAAGTCGTGCAAGGCTGTTTAGGCGGAGCAAGCCGATGCATGTTTGGTATTAGCCAATAAATACACGACTGATCCGGATGCGGAAGACGCAGCTAATATCATGAGAGTAGTTGGGATCAAGAATTATTGCTGCGATATTCGTATGATTGTCCAATTGATACAGTATCACAGTAAAGTAAGCACAAAGCCATTTTTGGCCTTGGTTGAGAAAATTCAAATTTCAGACATATCTATTGAATATTCCCACATGGAATTGGCGTCAAGGCGATGACGTGGTTTGTTTGAATGAATTGAAATTAGGCATATTAGCTCAAAGTTGCCTTTCGCCTGGTGTCTCGACCATGTTAGCTAATTTATTCACAATGAGAGCAGTGAAAGAAGTGAGCATTATTCATGATTGCATGCGAGTTTGCTACATGCCAAAACTGTGCAATTTTTGCGATACAAGGAAATTTCGTAAATTTTCCGCAGGGCAGCTTCACGCAAGCTTGGCAGCCAGATTATTTACGTGGATCGAGTATGAATATTTTCATGAGCATATTATCGCATTCATTTGTGGGCATGTCATTTCCAGCTGCAGCCGAGTGAGTGGCCTTGTTTTTCTTTGCAAAGCAAAGAAAAGCTTGCAATTGCAAATTGTGCAATTTCAAAATTGCAGTTGCTAAAATTGCGCAATTTCGAAAACCAGCGTATTTCAGCTTTATCTTCACTCGACTCCGAATTTTACTGATCGCAATCGAAGTGAAAGACGAGAAAGAACGTGAATGCAATATTATCATCAATCCATCAGCCGACGTAGTCATCACGACACATACGCAAGGTTTTTTCATTGCACGAACTTTAGAAGAAGTTCAAAGGTAATAATTCCCCGATTAGCCATTGATCGGATAATAATTCATTTTATGCAGGGTGTTTTATTATTGCAAAAAATGCCATGCCAATGTAAGGCATATTCGTCTAATTCGAAAATGCAAATGCAAAGATAGTAAGCGTCTTGCTTCTCGAGGGAAATAGATTCAGAAAAATATGCGTTTTCAGTATCATTATTTCGGAAAGGTGCTCGTCCTGCATCAGTTATGATAAAACCAAGTGAGACCGCTGTATTTTCTCGCTTCTCTTGCGACCAGGCGGTCCTTGTGTAGCCCCGCCTGCGTGCTGTGATTGGCCAGAAATGGCCAACCAGCGTTTGGCATACTGTAACCGCTCCAAGCGCCTTGACAAACGCATTTTCTAGTAAAACGCTCCCGTGCCCTGAGTATGGTAGCAGAAACTTCACTGATTCAAAAGCAAATGTATCCAGCGAGAATAATCGTGCCTGAAGCCAGCACGTAAGAAAAATTCCTAGCCAAATAAAGGGATTACAGGAAATTTTACGCTTAGATCTTCAATGCCCCATGTGACTACGGAAGAGGAATTGCAATTCGATACTACCGGCATGTTTCATTGGTGTCCATCGAGGCCGATCGAAGATGCAGTTTTGGTGAGATTCATATGATTTGGCCCGATTTCAAGGATCAAGCTTGAATTTTGAGATCTCATTCTGCCTGGCCAATTGAGATAGGACCCCAGAAATTGTGTATAAATCTCCCAAACCCATTTGCAATGCAAATTGGCACTTCAGAGTTTCATGAAAAACTTGACTTGCAGGAACGAAGTCGACACTATCGTATAGCATTGCGTAATCATATCGTCGTTTGCCTATTCGCGGACGTTTCCAGTCCATTATTGGGCTTGGCTAATTTCATAATGCCATTACGTTCGTCGAATTTGCATTATCACGAATTGAAGCATGTAGTGATTGTTGGGAATTTGGGATATTTGAGACGTGAATGGAAAGTGTTGAGGAATTTACCCAAATTATCCATCCTAGTCGTAAGACATTGATCTTGAAATGTCACAGCATGAAATCAGCGATCGATTTTCCAGGGTCACCCGATTTGCAGAGCCGATTTGAGAGCTGCTAATTTGCAAGCGTGCGATATATGCGTAATCGTATCGGCACGAATGCCGAATCCGCAAGAAGATCCCACGTTAGCGGATAAAGAGGCTATTCTAGCTTCCTTGAATATCCAAGCTATGCGTTTCGACGATTTGAGGAGTCAACAATTGAAAGAATACGTATCGGCCGCGGATAAAATGATGGACATTGCTGTGTATAGAAAAGCAATTGTTGGCACTGAAATTCGTCTACTGACTGAATTGGGTGAGGGGTGATCTCGTCACCGTGACCCTCCTGACCCTGCCAGACCCCGACTTGACCAATCAGATCAAAATCACGTGATTCATCCCATCTGAATAGTAACTAAAGGTAAATTTTCAGCGAACGACACCAACGTTCAGTTCTTGGATCAAGAAGACGAGGATGATCCAGAGACTGGATTCCATTTGACGTTACCGTTCGCGTGTGGTCACGCATTCGCAGTCAGCGTACTGGACTCGTTGATGAGCATGGTAAAAATTTAGCTCTCAAAATTGGCAATTTTTACAACCACGCCTCTCATAGACCTATTTCAATGATTCCACATTAACTTTAATTCGCGCATTGGTGACCGGCGGTGCCACATTGGATCTGGAGATGATCCTGGCCGAAGGTGGTGGCCTTCGTGGTACTCCGTTGACGCCGGCCATAGCTAAAAAACGAAGCCGGTGTCGGATTGCGCAATTACCATTACAAGACGTGAAATTCGATGGCATCGAAGTACGCTTCATTTTGCACATCGCATTTTGGATGCTAGGCGGAATTTTCCAGAGCGGCTCGACGTATGGTCAATTATTTCGCAAAGCATTGCGATACAGCGGTGTTTTATGTTTGGGCTTGTATCGATTGATCGATGATCAACAAGATGTGCAATTCGGGAAACGGCTAGTGATCACTAATCCAACACCGGAAACTTATTTGCTTGATAATGATTTGGTAAAGCAACGGCTTGATTTTTTTCAAAAATCGCACGCATTTTGCACCGAAAATGAAATTTCACAATGCATAGATAATTGAGCAAAAACGCATTCTAATCGGTGAATATTTATTGCAGGTATTCGTTCTACAACATTTCGATTATGGATTACAATATGAATCTGCTGCCAATAAAGGCATGCACATTGAAGTTGATGATGATTAGAATGATCAAGTGATGAATATTTGCGTAATTCGGCTGAAATCCATTTTTACGGCTTACTGTAATCGCTCTTTAGATCTTTCTTCTCATATGCTTCTGAATTTTTGAATTCCCGCCAAATGTGTTGCACCTGCGAATGAAGATGCGTGTATGAAATGGATGAATGGAATGCGTGGAATGTAGATTTTCGCTGGCCGCATGCTTTTACAGGTATTCTGTTCGTTTCGCTCGTAATTTGTGCCTTTTCTCCTGCTGTGAAGATGCGACAGACATGGACAAGGAGCGTACGTAAAGGTATTTAGCAAAACATACAATAACTGGCGTTTCTTTTCTTCATTCTTGCCCCGATCGTCTGTCGGGAGCCCCTGCCTGAGTTTTTCAACGTGCCAAAACTATTTCGACGCATACCTTCGAGGAGCACGACGACGTTTTCATTTTACTTACGTTTCAAGAAATCCCTTCCCTCTCCCTTCGCAGCAGTTCTAGTTTTTATGATCGCCCCATTCTCCCATCCAAGCACACCACCGTACATAATACTGGAAATTATTATTTGTATTCTACTGCTCAAAACGACGGCTTCGAAAATGCTAATATGAAAAAATGTGAACATTCCTGTACGAAAGATTGGAATTCAGAATATTCGTCTACGATCGGAATTTATGGCAGTTGTATTGAATGACGAACGGGGAGATTGCATTCGAACGTGAATTGGCTTGGAATTCTACGCGGTTATTCTGAACTGAAACTGAATTATCGGATGCCTTGAAATTCGCCCGGAAAATATTGGAACCGAATTTATTGGGTATTGCGTGCGTTATTTCCTGGATTTTTATATTTCGATCGGTATTTGGGGATTTATGAATGACGATGTTAAAAAGTCGGAAGAAGGATTCGTCGATTTGTAAATCGTCCGTGGTCGAAGGAACGCCTGGACGTTATATGAGACGTGATGCGCCTCCAGTTGTTCCAAGTAAGTCGACGATTTTCAAATAATGCCAGTTTTTTTAAAATGATCATTTATGATCTTGAGTAATTCTCTTCCATACGCCAGGAGATTCGCCCAAGAATTCGTGCTAAGCAAACAGAATTTTTATCCATAACTTCACACAGATAATAATAGGATGTGCTAGGCGTGGTCTGAAGTTTTTTCTTCTTCATCAATGTCACCACGTGTTGTTACGTAATCTGAGGAATTCCTGCATTTGTATTGGACCGTGTCCAATTGCTTTGCTAAGAATGTCAAGCGTTTGAATTTTATCTTTTGGCTAATAGCTTATTTAGAAGCATATTTTTGAGTAAGAAGCATTTTGATGCAATTTCTGAGATTGAAAATGCACCTACAAAAGCTGTTCAAAATTCCTTTTGCAATTTTCATACCTGCCTGTTTCGCACAATAATTTATCACCAGATGTTTCGACAAGCTATTAGTCATTCCGAATATTTTATGATCATGCGTGAATTTATGGCGAGCTCGCTTGCACAAGCTAGTTGTGTTAAAATGATAGCATTCCTTAAATAGTCGGTGTTAAAAACGATGGGCGTAGGAAGCGCTTCGCTTGTAGTGCAATTTTTCTCGGCATATATGATGTCGAGTTCCAATGGTGTGATTCAATTCACGGGGAGGAAGTTTTGGACATTATACTTCATCTCTGACTACGCCTTTTTTTCCTATGCAGCGATGCGTCAGCTTTGCACTTTTGAGAACGAGTTCATTCGTGTAATGATACATAGCATTCAGGAATTTTGCATAATCACATGTTTTAAAAGTAGTCTAGCATTAGGGAAATCATATGAAAGTTTTTCTAGTTATCACGATTACGCACCTGCAGCACTTGACTAATGATCAAGTTGATTTTCATTAATATCCGCCTTCTTTTTTCAGATTACAATAATATGGTCGTTTCGTCCAAGAATAAATCGACGTCAGTTTCATCCTGCCACCTACCGAGCATTTCCGGCGGAGATTCGGATTCGTCCGCAACGAAGAAAGATAAGAAACGTTCGAAATCCAAATCCACGGAACGGCGGAGCAAGATTACTGTGAACAATGTCAACCAGAACGGCGATCATCACAAATCGAAATTGGGCGGCGCATTATCCACCCAATCGTTGGAAGTTTTATTATCGAAATTACCCTTCGGCCATAATAATCATACGAACTATCACCATTACGACGCTGGATGCGCGTCAACGTCCAAATTATCCAATGCCAGCTCGGGCGTGGGAAGTGCCAATGCGGCAAATGGCGAAGAATTTCGAGCTGAATTATCCGAACCGTCCCAGCAACGATTATTCCAACAGCAGCAACAGTTAGCGTCAGCCGGATCATCGTCTTGCACCAGCGGAGCTAGCAGCCCTCATCACCCGCCTTACCACGCCAGTGCGGCTCAAATTATGGGACTACAACATTCGTACGCTCAACATCCGCAATCACCGGCCAGCAGCAGCAATAGCAGCCTTTATCAACAGCAGAATGGTCAACCGGCAGGACATGCTGCCATGGGTGATCACTACAGGGATTTCGTCCGTCCATATCAACCGCCTCTGCATCACGTGGTCATGCAGCAACAAGCTTTCCCTCACGGACGTCACCAACATTTACCAATGGGATATCATCAGCAACAGAATCCGCATCTCCAATACGGTGGACGAATACAAGCCGGCGTGTATGGAGAACAATGTCAAGGCGGTGCTGCGTGCCATTATTATCAACCTTATTCGCCTTTGCGAGCTGCCGCATACGCTCGTCGATCATTGCCCGTCGAGACGAGATACAACGCTCAACAGGCGGCTCTCCAAAACCAAATGGCTTCGGCTGCGGCGACAGCTGGCGTTGCGGCGTCGTGCGTGAATGGGAATAGTCAAAATGGAAATACTGCTTCGGAACAGTCCATCGATTCTGTACTAAACAACGCCGCAGCAACGACGTCAACAGCTACGCAAGAAGCCATATTAGCCAGTCGATTGGTCCCAGCTGCCAACGTCGCCGGAAGGCATGGTGTTATTCAAGCTCATTCGGCACCGACCGTATTTCAACGACAGAATAGCCTGGTGCCTGCGCCATCCGCCATCAGTATTCAAGGAAGTAAGTAGTTTTTCCATGAATTGAATGCAAGCAAAGCTTCTTCCGGAGCAGTTTTGCATTTACATGGAGAAAGGTCAGCTTGTTCCTTTGATCAAGCCGCCTTGTGTATTAATTTTGAATAAGAAAACGTTTCTATTTCAGGTTCGGTCATATCTTCATCCATTATGTCTTCGGTATCCAGTTTGGAACAGTCGGCTAGTTCGTTGTCGTTACTTCCGGCGCAGCAACAAACTTCGAGTACTGGTGCTACCTGTAAGTTGATTTGTGCTACTCTGGCAAAAAATGCTACTAAATTCCTTTTCGTTTCAGCAACAGCTGCAGAAGAATTGCCATTACCTCCCGGTTGGGGAGTCGGTCGAACATTGCACGGCCGAATATATTATATTGACCATACCACTCGAACGACGCATTGGAATCACCCGTTGGAAAAAGAAAGCTTACCATACGGCTGGGACAAGCTATTATCACCTGATTACGGTGTCATTTATTACAAGTGAGTGACTTTTTTGACCACGAAAGCATTGCGTAGCTAATTCCTGCTTATTTCAGCAAAATCACAAACCACACTCAATACGAGCATCCGGGTATCGTACGCCAGAATTACGTGCCTCGAATGCCACAGCAACAGCAGCACCACGTCCAACAGCAACGTTGGCCGGCGTTGACCGATGAACAAGTGGCCGAAGATCAACGAGCGTCCGTCCTAATGAACGAGCGAAGGACACCGACCGGCGTGCCAATGTCCGCCTACCCTGAACAATGTCGAGATTCCCTCGGTGGTGCTGGATCGTCGATTGGTGAACATCCGATCAATCCGAACGCTGGTATTGCCATGCAACAAGTGCAATACTACGATGCGGTGCAAGCGAATCCAGCGAATAACGACACTGCCGCATTCTTGAATTCCGGATATGGATTGCAAGGTATAAATATTTATGCCTGATTTCTGCACAGCTGCGCAACGCAGTGCATTAAAATGTACTGATGAAGCTATGATCCATATTGCACACACCACTCCATCGACTTGACCATTACTGAAATAAGATTTCTTTTTCAGATGTACCTGAATGGCTGTGGGTATATTCGAGAGCTCCGCATGAAGCGGATCATTTGATGCAGGTATGCTATTCGAGATTCCTTGCGTAACGCAAATTGACATGGTTTATTTCAGTGGGATCAATTCGAGTTGGACGAGCTGAGCCGATACGACGACAAATTGATGAAGCTGTACAAGCAAGAAATCATCGAAATCGTGGTGGCCTATGAACGATATCGATTGGCTTTGACTATGGAATTGAATCAACGCAAGAAATGTTCGTTGGCGTCCGGCAGCGGATGCGCTTCTCGAGCCGCCTCGGTGGAACCAGAAAGCCAGGCGTATCAACATCGATCGAATCCGGCCATTCCGCTGCAGATTTCGAACGAACACGTCGGCTCGGATGGCATGGAGAGACTTCATTGTTTGCAAATCGACGATTTCAACGCACAAGCAGCGGCTCGTGATCAACGGTATTGCCAGAATGTGCTGGACGCGACCCAGATGGGTTACAACAACGAGCATGGATTTATGGGGAATATTCATGTGCCATCAGCAATGCATCATCATCCGACTTCGGCGTCGGGCACCGAGTCGTGTGAAGAGTGTTCTTCCATTCAAAGGTTCTGAAAAAGTATGTTCCGTAATTCTTGGATGGGGGCCTTTCAAATTTTTTGAATGACATTTTTTGGTGCGAGGTGCATATGGCATGCACCGATGCAATTTTTGTAAATATCGTTCTTTGTTGAGAATCTTAGGGCAATATTTTGCGATTTATAATGCCTTATCTGTAATTATTCGGGGAAGGGGTTTATGCTTGATCACTTATTAGACGTATTTGTAATAAGGTGCAGTTTGATTACGCTTCAGTCATTCCTGTTTTTCAAATTCAGCATGATTTTTTTGCGAGGGCCAGTAGGTTTTGGATATGTAATTGGATTTATATGATGGCCTTATTCAGTTTTACGCCCTTTTTGTACATATCGAATTATTTGTACGTATCGCATTTTTTTATATCGCTCGCTCGGTACGAGTGACGCAAGATGGCTAAACCCCAACGTTTTTTTTGGTGCTGTGATAATCTAGGGAAATTTATTACTTATTGGAAAATATGGCGTTTATCAAATTGTTGAAATTGCCATGCACGTACAAGTTTTTATTCAATGCCTTCTTATTTTTGTCCATGCGATTCTTCGCATTATATTTGGAATTTCGTGCGTGTAATTTTTTCAAAAATTTCGTGCCTAAATCGATGGATGCAAATGAAATATAATCGTGATCACTTTGAAAATCTGTGTGATGATGAAAAGATATTGGACTATGTCCAATTGGCTTCTTGGCCATCAAAATAACAGCACTAATTATTACGTGATCGATATATTGATCATAAAGCCAAAAAATCAGCATTAATCAAAATTACTCTCATCGAACCGAAATTGCGCAATCATGAAGAATCACACTGAATGTGTTTAGAAAGTCTAAGGAAAATCATACCACGAATCCTTGACTAGCTTGACCGTTCTTGAAAACGGTTCCAAAAGCGAACGCATAAACCATGGCTTCGATCTGAACGCCTTGTTTGACGTATTCTTTCAATTTTTGCAATAATCCATCGAACGGAATCAAGACGACTTCAATTCGTTCATCGTTGTCCAAACTTTGCTTCACCATTTGCTCACGATTCGCCTCGAGATCGCCGTCGATTTCGGCCAGAACGAAATTCATGCTGTCGTCGCTGATGCCGGGATCCAACGCTTGGACGCCTTCGGTGGCTCCCAGGACTTTCGTGGCCGTATATCCGGTTTCTTCTTTCAATTCACGGATTCCCGCTTCCGTGGCCGTTTCTTTCGGATCCAATAGGCCGGCCGGGAATTCGATGCAATATTTCATCAACGGAACGCGGAATTGTTTGACCAAGACGAGGAATTTCTCTTTCTTCGAACCGTCCGTGCTGCTGGACATCGTCTTGATCAAAGTTGCGATCACCGCCACACCGTCCACATTGGCGTTTTCAGGTTTGGTCGTACGATAAGCCACTTGCCACATTGGTAATTTGGATAAATCCGTTCGGGCGTCCTGTGCCGATTGATCAGTACCACGATGTTTGTAGATAATCTGACGAGCGCCCAGCCATCGACCGTGGAATAAAGTTTTCTCTTCCATCACTTCGATCGGAATATCGTTCGGATTGCTGGCCATGATCGATTGAATCCTGAAAAATCACGGATATTAGATATCGCAATACGTAAGATATGCAGAAAGAAATATTCAGGAATATCCTGATCCAATCAAACAGCAGTCAATTTTTGTGACTGAATTTTTACTTTAAAATTCAAACTTATTCAACCCTTACATGATGGAAATATCCTAAATGAATATCTCGGCTACTGATCAGCGCCGTATTTGCATGAAATTTGATTCTGATCGATCAGGATGGGCGATCATTCGAGTCCAAATCCAATTTCCTTACATTCCTTTCCACTTTTTCTAGTATTGGAGAATCGAACCAAGAATTCCGCCCATCCGTTTTCAAAGTCCAAACGTCATTTTTCTTGACGGATTCCGACCTTTCCTGGATTAATTTTCGTTCGAATTCTAATAATTCGTGTAAAATATCCAAATTCTTCGATGGATCACCGTTGGCCCAGGTTTTGCACAGATCGTATTGAGTTTTCCACGGTTCACAATTCGGCCATCGATTATAAATCCACATATGAGTCATGGCCGATTCGCCTCGACGACATTCGTCCAAGAAATCACGATAAAATTCGCACGGCGATAATAATTCGTAATCTTTGATCTGACTATTCTCTTCCGAACCGTAATACGGATGAGGAACGTCGTATTTCGAGTATC
>JAQIWJ010001084.1:0-13500 GCA_034695185.1 Discolaimus major
GAACACTGGTACCGCCCCGGCTTCGATCACGATCCGAGTATGCATACTTGTACCGCTGGCCACGTTGGTCAACGCCCAAGCGGCTTCGAATTGCAAAAGCGGGCAGTCGTCGCGTTTCAAGAATTCCACGAATCTCGGCACCAATCCAGTGCTGACCACTTCCTCGATTGGCGGATTGGGTTCTAAACATACAGCATATTCTCTGTCGTCCTGTATCACGAACAGATCTTGATCACTCAGGAGCGACTTGCGCGCTGAAAAATCTTGCATGAGTAGCGTGTGACAATATGTAATAATCAGTGCTATAAATTTTGAGGCGCATTAAGGATGGCCAACTATGCTAATGCAACGCGCGTAGAAGTGCATATCTGATTAGCATAATGCAACATTTTGCGCAATTAAAGTGATAAAACTCATGATATAAAATTAAGTATACAAAGAACATGTGAAGTGGAAAATCGGAAATGCCAAGGTAGAATGAGGGGAAACGAAAGTTCACGCAACTTTTTTTCTGTCTCTGAGGGCGAGAGAGGTTCGTCCAAGATTGGGGGGGGGGTCAGAAAAATGCATTTTTCCATAATTTTCGGCACCTATATATGCCGAGCTGATGCACATATATGAAAAACAATATATTAAAATTATGGTTCTGTTCAGGTCTAAACTTATGCCTAGGCATTATCAGCCATTGTCTGTACATAATGCGCGATAAACCGCAAATATCGGCCCTGATTCTGTGCCTTAAAATGTGTAGCCATTGAAGTCTCAGCGATCTAAGCCAGCTTATAACAAGGTTTTAAAAAAGATACTGCAAATCCCATGTTATATAAAAATTTAGACGACTTACCTCTCGATAATAACTTCCTGAACTTTTGTGTGGCTGATAATTGCAATTGTGTATCATTGCTCAATAATTCCTCGACCATGGGGCCAGTGACGCCAGTCTAAAAAAGCAGAATGTTTAAATTCTAGTAAGTGTTCCTGTTACACTAAAATTTTAAATTTCGAACAAACCATGATTACATTTTCGATAAGATCATACTGAACAAGATCATACTCAAAAAATCATGGCTCCAAAATTTGGGGCCCAAATTTTTTTTTACAATAAGATGGGTTGACTTGGGTCACAAAATATTCAAAAAGCTTACCTCGACCGGGCCATGTTTAGATACGTCGGCTTGTTCTTCCAAATCACCTGCCGTTTCCACATTTCGACGTTTAACAATTTGTTGATCGCGTTTTTGTTTTCTTAATTCGATCGAGCCTTGTTCGCGACGTCGCCTCAATTCTTCATTCGTAAGGCCTTTGTTCTTGTATAATTGAGCCCGATTCTGTTCGCCTGGCATTTTCATCGAATATCCTGTATAAAAATTATCAAATCACTTCTAAAAAATTCCTGTAAAGTGCCAAAAAAACGTCAATTTCTGACTGAAATTTTTTCTTAGGTTTTATGAAACTGAGCTCGTCAACTCACTTTACAAAATGAGTATAAATTCTGATTGATCAAGTAAATACCAGCGTACAAAATTTGTCAAATTCAATGTGTGTAAAGTGGAATTTTTCAGTCACTTTTTGCAAATTCCACAAAGACAAAAGCTCATAATTCTCCAAACGCGCAAGGACATATCACCCGGCCAGACAGACGTCAAAAAAATCACACTGGTAAAACATAGTTTCTGACTGAGCATTGACTTTTCGGATAATTGACCGCGAGTGATGCTCAGGCTGCAATAAGTAGCTGGTCGATTTTTTTTTTAAAAATAAGGATGGAACCTGTCATTTTTGTACAGTACCTCCCTGATTTCCTCTTTTTCGTTCCTCCTGTTTGCGTCTGAGAAGAATTGTCCAAATTTGCAAAGGTGGTGATTGATTATTGTAAAGATCGGTCAACAGCCCGGTTAATTGTAAATGCGGATAATTGACCGTGCCAGGAGTGATCTGCCGGACGACTGACTTGTGCCGAAGGTACAGTACTGTATTTGTGAGTCACGTCCAGTGAAAATTTGTCTTGAAAACTATTTTTCAGATATTTTGAGTAACTAAGAAGATGGCGAAGTTTGTAGTTTCGGAACGAGGAGGCAGAAAATTAATTTTCAACGGATTCGGATATGTCAAGAAACGCGAAAATTCATCGGGTATTACTTGGAATTGTGAGAAGATGAGATCAGAAAAATGCCACGCTTATGCCAGAACCGTGTCTGATATTTGCGAAGGCGGGGATGTCGAAGAATTGGGACGACACACGCATCCTGCTGATTTGGAATGGACGTTCTGTTTGGTTGATGCAGTGAGAAAATATCCTGGAATTTGGCATACGAAACATCCACAATATCACAAGCTGGACAAACGCGAGCAAACTTGGCTGGCCGTCCAAAAGTACGTTTTCGAACAATGCGGTATTCTGAAAGATGGTAAGCGATTGTTAAAAATTATCATCGATGGTATTGGACGTATCATTGCAGTGAAAGTGTTGCAAAAACGTTGGCAATCGATCAAGCAAGAAAATGCTCGATGGAAGAGGAATATTCGAAAGAATAAAGGATCCGTCAATTACGTGCCTCCGTTCAAATATCGAGATGCGCTAGTATGGTTTAATGATCGATCTGAAGAATCGACGTATGTTTTATGATTCCGAGTGATCGATTGATATCACTTGTCAACTTCCGTTTAGGTTTTACGAAAATTATGGGTTGCGTGATACGGATCACGTGGATCAGACAAGAACTGCTGTTGCCGCCATTTCTGACTCGGCGAATGATTTGGAATCATCTGATGCAAGTATATAAAATTCAGCTTACCGACCAGGCCCAGCAAGTAATGTCTTTGATATGACTAAAATTATTTCACTTTTGCAACATGACAAAAATAATGTGATTTTCAGAAGATATTCACATTATGTGCCTAAATATCATGTTATTTAGGTAATTATGATATTATGGTTAATGGCCGTGGCTATGTATTGGACGATACGGCAACCGCTGCATCAGAGCCTGCCAATAAACGGAAGCGTCATCCCTATGAAACTGAGACCAGGATCGTTCAGACGATGGGACGTGCAGGTGCATCAAACGTGCCATCGAATTCTCATCATGCAGATTATGGTATGTTTGTGGCTCATTGTGTGCATCAGTTTGTATGCAGGGGCAGTAATTTCGCAATTTTGACCCAAAAGCGCCAACCACCCCTTGGGACATGCTGGCTCAGTCAATTGCGCTTGTTTCAGGCAGAATTATCACACGCCTTTTGGACCGTTTACAAGTTACCGCTAATTATCACGAATCACTTGGCCAGTTGTTGGAATGGATTCACGCGAATGAAGTCGCTTTGGCATCTTCCAGTATGCTGGGATCTGCGTGAGGCAACAGTGCCAATAATACCAGATTTCAAATGATGTAATATATACAGTATTCATGATGTATGATAAGCGATGCTGTATTATATTTCTGATCAGCATCTGTGAAATTAGTACCGTTACGGCATACTGTATAATTGTTATCGACACAATAATGATCCAAATAAATTTGCTCAGTAAATTTATGTTTACAAGTAATGCTACTAGAATATAGTGATCAATGAACTATCTGTCTAAATTTTGGTTCGATAATTAGCGATCACCTAATGTACTACAGTATATATTTCATAATTCAATAATTGAAAGTATTGAATGCATCTCATCATCGGCCACAAATATTTATATAACCTGATCACCTCGAATCATAGAAAAATCACATGCATTTCAATAGGAAGACAATCCAAATAGCAATTCTCAATACCCAAAAACCCTATTTGCACCCTTGAAAAAGCATAAGCAAAAATGTCATTTTGGAAGCCCTATCCTCATATCAAGCAGAAAAAACACGCACCAATTTCCAACGATGCATTGCATCAGTTACTCAGGCTTTACTCTTTTCGCAAATCCTTGCCTTTCTGGTTCGAAATCGGCGAAACACGCTTGAACGCTTGCGTCGCACACTGTTCTGACATTGGATGACGGTGTATTCGAGAAATCAGGTTCGGAAGCTTCGAATGCATATCGATGATCTTCTGGCATGTCACACGGAATGATCACTTGGCGTTGTGGTGCTCTGAAAAAAACACAGGTATCGAATTCATAACTTTGCAATGCGATGCATGACTTGGGACGTGGCTTCCCAATGTGGCCGGCATGCGGTCTGATCCAAGCCCAAATTGGGTCTGCGGGATCCAATGGTATGGCCAGCAAAAAAGCAATCCTGCACGCTGCAAGCATCCCGCTTACTTCTTGCATTCCACCCGCTTCTGTATTTTCTTATTGCTGTTTCTAGATTTTTTCTTCCGATCATTCCTCAGCGGTTCTTTCAATGACAATATGGTCGCTGCGGTGTTGATGTCATCAGCCAACACGGCTAATTCGTGTTCCGATGTATCAATGCGAGTGAATCTTCTGCTAAAAACTTTGAATAAACTTTTCTGATCCGATATTTTCAGGGAGGTACTTTTCTGTCACAGCAAATCCGCCTGCCCTCGGAGGGCAAGTATGAGCTGATCCTTCTGCTAGCACGCCATGAGCATACGCGCGGCGACAATCTGGATGAATTGTCCACCATGAGGCTTTGGTAGCGTGACCATTGGCTCTGTCGCGTGGGCCCTTAAAAAAGTTATGATGGATCAATGATAAATGATCCGAATATAAGAATATCAGCAAGATCAGTAAGCTGATCATATTGAGACATATGTGATCATGGATTATAGTGGGTGACATATATGATCATGATCACTGACATGTATGATCGATCATGATCACGTATGCACGATAATCGTGATCAGGCGATCATGGTTTTTATAGGGTACGCAACAGTACCAAGGGTAATGCACGGTCATATGCCACGAAGAAGATCACCACCCGAAGTACTGCTTTGTGATAAGCAATCAATCAATATTGATTTTTGGATGAAACAATCAATCGATACTGCAGGACAGGACCCCATGCGGACAAAATGAACAACGCACCAAACCTACCTCAGGTCCCAGCCTCAATCGAATAAAACACAAATTATATGATAAACTATGTCGGACACTATTCTTCCATTGAGTGCCTTTCAAAAAATCGCCATATCTCCTATCGATCCATCGATATATCGATTGCAATGGCAACGCTGCGCGCGAACTTTCCTCGATCGCCCTGAATATCATACAACTGAATGTGCACTGCAATGGTTTCCGCCTTTGTTGCGTATCGATCACCGATCGATCGATAAACGATGATTCATTATCGGATTTCTCATTTTCAGTCTCGGGCGATAAGAAGCTAAAGAATTGACCCATATCGAATTTAGTGAGCCATTCTAAATTTTGTAAATCATCATCGGACGAATGCGGATCCGATTCGGATGTGGGCATGATTTTAGGAGTGATAAAATGGCACTGTAACAGGAAGACTCGAACATCCAAACGGAGAAAAATTTTTTATGTATGTAGAGAGTGATTGACCAGATTCTTGATTTGGATATTTGCCACGTGGGTCATACGCACCTTCCACATGTGCAATGTGATCGGACGTGGCTGCGCGGGAAATTCAAATTATGGCAAAATTGCGCAAACAGGCTGACAACTAAAAGTTTACATGCCATTTGAAGGAACAAATCATTTTTTGTGCTTGTTTTTTGCTCGAAATCGCGTTTGATGTTGCACTGAAGCAACAAAATTAGCAAAATGGCAAGTTATTATGCACATTGTAAACAAATAACTGCTGGATGTCCATGCTGCGTGTGTATTATGCTGTCTTTTTTGCAATGATCTGTCCCAGGTGCCCCTTTGTCATTTTTATGATCAGCCTGGAAATTTGCCCTTGAAATGACACGTAATTGTCAGTCAGGCATTCGCTCTATCGCTAGCAGAGTAAATTGATAAAATGCTGCTATGGAGCTCTGCTGGTGGCCATGGGAGGGATGGACGCCCTTTTAACACAAACTTTTTTAATTATCAGCTTAATTTTTCAAAAGTTTTCCGAGATTGATTTATAGCAATAGCTCACATAACCCAAGCGAACCTAAGAAGTTATAAGCCGTGTCAGTGCTCTGGGACAAATTCATAAACCTTGAGTCACATAGCCAAGAAGAGAAATCTTTTCATGTCATACTGACTTGCTATCGTGATTCTGATTATACGGCTACATTTTGTCGAAGTAAAAATTTATGCACGTATTCTTAGCCAGGATTTCACTTACATTCAGCTTAATAAGACTTCCTGCACAAGGCTTATTGCCAGGACGACTACCCCTGTCATGGCTAAATCCTTGTAATAAATCATATCAGCAGGGACGTGGAAAATGGGAAATTGAATTTTTCCACACTGATTATCAAAAGCTGAGCTCATGTAAGCTTTTTTCCGAAAGGCTTTCTTCGAAAGATGTCACCAGTGCAAAATCAGAAATGACTACGAGTAATAATCAAACCGTTGGTGTACTGTATTTGACTGCCGCAGAATTGCACATTCAGCTAGTCTTTTTCTATGGCTTCTTATGCGGAATTCTCGCAAATATTCTTAACTTCCTCATTTGTTTGGGAATTATTCGAAATCAAAATATGCGAACTCGATTTTTCATTGCGGTCGGTTATTTGACCGTTTGCAGAATGGCACTCTGTACTCAATACATGATCATGGCTGTATTTCGATTGTTGCGCACATGGCACATATTTAGCATAACCCAATTACGAATAACGTGTCATTTTATTCATTTTTGGTTATACATCGGGTATACTTTGGAATTGACCTTGTTACTCACATTGTTAGTGGACAGAACAGTCGCAATCGTTGCGCCACATATTTATTTCACAACGTCATCCGAATCGATGTATAAATTATGTTTTTGTCAATATGTGATCATTGGTTTTTTAAAATTGATTCCTTCGTATGCGGGCAATTATATGCTCGACACAGTTAATTGCATCGACGTATACAGCTTTTTAAATCCGATATTCAATCGATACACCCAAACTTTGGATTTTTTATTCACATCATTTATATTAATACTGTATTTATTGTTAATTTTATATGTCCGTTGGAGATTACACGCGCTGAAGAAGAAAATTAACGGAAATGAAGCGGCTAGAGCATTATTAGACCGATATTCAAATTTGATGCCGATTTTAAAATATCTCATCTTGTTTCATTGTAGTCTGACATTAGTAGCGAAATTCTTGTCTTTCTTGTCCGGATTTGTATCGGATGGTCATTCGCAAAGATTGATCGCAGCCGGAGGCGTGTTCGTTTGTTTGGATTTATTCATCAATGCGGTAACATTATTGGTTATGAATAGCGAAATCAGGCAGGCGGCTATGCCTTGGCTGATGAAAGTGAGAATAAATAAAGTCAATTTGATTCGTGTCATTCCTGGCACCACGCCACCAGCTACATAGAACGATTCGGACTGATTTTTCGATGAAAATTTGGATTGGCACAATCATGAGTAAGATTTGACGTAATTTATGAAGAATTGCTCATTGAATGGAAATACATAAATGGGACATTACGAATGCTTACACTTGTCCGCAAATCGATTTGATTGTACAGATTGAAGTAATTTGTCACAAAACGTACAGCAAAACCGGTCAGTTTGCTTATTTTATTTAGTGCTTATTATTTACGTTTTACGACACTAAATGGACACTCGAATGATTCGAACCCTGGCCACTATTTGTAGCACAAAGCAACAGCTCTAAACGCTAGAATCCGAGAGCAGTAATAATGTATCTGGTTTAACCTTGTTTGCCATGGCTAAGCGATCACAGATTTCAATTGAGCATCAAAATCAAATTTATTCTGAGACAGATGCATGACTATTCAGTCAGAGTAACATTAAAATACCTAGTCGGAAAACCCGCTCTCACACGCGCTCCACTATCATTAATCGCCTGAACTCGCCAACGAATGAATACAGGTTCGTGAAATGGCCCCTTGATCACAAATTCGTCTGTCACAATTCTCTCACCGTCGTCGAACCATTGTCCTGCCGAGAGATGCACAAACTGAAAATTGTATCCTGTTGCGCCTTTCACTGGAGTCCACGCAAATTTGATCTTCATGTTTGGCTTAACTGTTAGCTGAGCGTTGTCGGGTGGAGCAATTACAGTGTGCTCATCTAAAGACTTATCAAATTCTGGGTACAATCTAACATAAAAGTATTTGCTGTAAGCGCTCTCCACTAAGTGTGTTCCCCTGTCATCGTACGCTTTCACTCGCCAGCGATACCAGCCAAAATCAGGAACATCTCTTAAGGTGTGGGTGCGGTCGCCGCCTGGAACTCTCTTTACTCGAGCATTATCGGCGGGTAACTGTAGTAAAAGAGCTGGTGATAATAACCTGTGGCGTTGATTACTCGGTTCCATGTGAATTTGAGTAACCTGCTCGATTCCAACACAAGTTGATTGCCACTGGTTGGCGTTTTTAGCACAGGACGGTCCAAATGGTCATTGAGTCTTTCCGGTCTTGTCAAGTTGACAAAAAAGAAATCGCTCCATTCGCTAGTTTTGTAGCGTGGAAATCTATTCTCGAGAGATCGGACGCGCCATTTGTATTGGCCTGGTTTGTACGGTATCACTTGGTAAGGTACGTGGACTGTGTCAGTATGATCTTCTTTCCAATCAGTACAGTAATCATCATAATACCAAAGATTCAATTCGTACGAAGTCGCAGTGTCCACGCGTATCCATGTGAAATTTATCGACGCGTAGCTTGTGACATTTATATTTGTATTATTAGCTGGCGTAAGTAACTTTGGTGCTTCTAATTCTGCAATAACTAGTATTATTTTGTGCTTTTGCGTTAATTCAAACCTTGGATACGCGACTATTATTAGGTGCAATAGGTGCGAATTCAAGCAGATAATGCGCAATTTTATGCTTTTTGTATCTTTCTATCTGCGTTCGCGTATCTCCGAGTGCACATTGCTGTGTTTGATACTGTGATTAGTAAATCAATCAATCGACTTACTGACGTCGTCACCAGATGATTCCAACGTGAGAGTCCAGAATGCGCTATTATTGCTTACAATGACACTTTCATGCTGGTAATCATACGCTTGTACGCGCCATCGATATTTCAAACCGGTATTCAAGCTTAATTCTCTATGCGGTTCTCCTTTGATCATAAAAATAACCCACTCATCCCACCCGCGTCCTTCCCACCACCACCACATGTCTATGTAATAACCTTCCGCATATCCCACTTTCTGCCATTCGAATTTAACAGGTTGGCCCTGCTTGATATGAAGTGTTATGCCATCCGGTGGCGCAATCAGTACAGGCGTGTCCAAGTCTGAAATGCTATATCTCAAATAAAAAAAAACAGAAAGTTGTTTCATAGCTTGCTCACATTCGCAAACCGCAAAATAAACGCTCAAGAAATGGCTCAGTACAAAAATCGCTGGACTCGGCGTATAATGCACCATTTTTGGATGCTCCTATTGGACAGTACGAAAACTAAAAAGTTCTGTAAAATTATATCACATTTCTCAAATCCAACAACGTGCTAATTAATAATTGCTCATTCAATGCAAGCATACAAAATACATCATTCGATTATAATGCTACCCCTCTAACCGGGTCACATGCTACAAAGGGCCGCAAATCAAAAGCGGCGTTTTAGGCACTTTACAATTGGGCGATAGATCGGCTAGGATCAGCCAAATCGGAAGCGATGATAAGCAGTCGATGTGTTATCCGAATTTTCAATGGCGCAATCAATTGCGACATCCTGCGCAATAAGGTCAGGCGCGTGTTCGTTTTTTTGAGACGCGGCCTGAAAGAACTTTCAAGTCATCACAGGAATGCAAGAATGACCAGGAACCAACGGCTCAACATCAAGGAATGCGGTTCAAAGTTTGCTCAAGCCGTTCAATTCGATCCATATTCACTGGACCGGTCGTGTTATCATATCATCAGAAGACATTCCTGGAGACGGTATATAAAGATGCGGAAAATGTTCATTTGATCATGTCTTAGAGGCTATGTTTACCTGTTTACGGTAGGCGTGATTTCTTCTGTTCAATGAAGAGGGTGAAAAATCGAAATCACAAATAAGCGTCCCAGCGTCAAACTGATGAATACGATCGATTGCCCGTGATCGATTATTGTGGAAAATGTTCATTTGATCATGTCTTAGAGGCTATGTTTGCCTGGTTACGGTAGGCGTGATTTCTAAAGCGGCGTTTTTGGCACTTTACAATTCAGCAATAGATCAACTACGATCAGCCAAATCAGAACTTGTTGTATTATGATAAGCTGTGAATGAATGCGCTTGCGCAGGGGAGCTTCAGTTTATTAGCGTGAACTTTTAATTATAGTAATGCGTTGATTGCGCTATGAAAGCGCCCATGAGCAATAAACATTATAATAAATAAATTGCAAAAAGAGTTAACGTAAACCAAGCGCTTATTATTTCAAAAAGTGTAGCAAATTGATTGATTTATTAATTACAGTACAAAATAAATGTATGCGGTGCACTCAGTGGTATGTGAACACGGGAGAATACATAAAAAGTTTTACAGATGAAATAAAGCGTTTGAAATTGCGTAATGAGCTCAGTGCTACTGCTTCGTCTAAAGAATTTCACAATAAGGTAAAAGTGTATAGAAAGCATTGCCTGTACGAAGCGAATAATGCCTAGGAACGGTTATTTGATTCTTGCTAATGACGCGCACTCTGACGCGTGGAGCGCGATCAAAAACATTGATAAAATGACATTGATAAAAATCATAAAGAGCTTTAAAAAATTATAAAACTGTTTCAATTTAAAATAGCGATGCTGTTCATAAAGAGGGGACCATTTGGCTTTTTGCAATGTTCCATCATAAGTGAAGGTCCAGTTATTCAGAAATCATCTGAGAGCGATTTTATGTGAGCGCTCAAGCTCATACGAGTCTTTCTGAAAAACAAGGTCAAAAATAAAGCTGCCATAATCCAAAATTGAACTTATGTATGCGTTATACATACACGTTACAAAAAACAAGCGATAAAAATTTGTTTCTTTTCTTAGCTTTGAACAACTTTCTCAGCCGATCATGCAAATCTGACGAGAAAATATAAAACCAAGAGTAGTATACGATGAAATGGAAGGAAATAAAATAAAACTATGCAATTACATGATTTGGTGATGTTAGAATTTGTGATATAATTCTGATGAAGCTCGAGGTTAAAAAATGTTAGACTCATGTTAAGAAATATTAATATAGCAAATTCCAGTCCAAATCGTTTTATTACGAATGCGGTTAAACACCCTTACACCTCCAAACTTAACCTTAATTTCCATAAGCGAAATAGAAAAAATCGCTCCAATCACTCACTATCATAATTGATCCAGTATCATTGCACGCTTTCACACGCCAGCGATACTTTCCAAGAACAGCAACAAAATCGTCTGGACTCCATGCTGTGCCGCCGTCTCGAATTTGATCCAATCCAAGATCCATCCATTGATCATCTTCGAATTTACCCTTGCTGATGTAGTACGCAGTCGCTTCTGTTACTGGCGACCACGCGAAATTTACCCTTAAGCCTACAATACCACCGTCAAATTTGGTTCCGTTCGATGGTTTGATCGGTGTGGGAGTTGGTAATTTCTCAACCTGTGCCTGTGTCCGTGTCAAGGTAAGTGTAAAGTAGTCGGTCCAATTGCCAAATTCTATGTATCTTCCGGAAGAATCGAACGCCCTGACTCGCCAACGATATAAACCCGATTCCATCATCGACCTTCCGATGTAAGTGTTGTAAGCGGTCTGGCTACCTTCCATTACCCAGGACTGACAGTTGTAATGCGATAATTCGTGATGATATCCTGTGGCATTTTGCACATGCGTCCATGAGAAATTGACCATCATTCCAACTTGGAAGGGGAAGTGCGCGTTATTTTGCGGCGATAACAGGGTGGGCGTGGCTAATTTTAAATCTCCGTTTTCTGTTGTCAAGAAGAAAAAGAAATAATCGCTCCAATTGCTTTGAATCATGTAAGTTCCGCGATCATCATAGGCTTTGACGTGCCAGCGATAGATGCCACCTTGCGCCATTGGTCCCCTTTGCGTGTAAGTGTGATCGCCGCCCGGGACTCTTTTCGAGCCAATGTTCAGCCATCCGCTTCCGTTGTAACGCCACACTTCGTGATAATAACCTGTTGCGTTGGTCACTGTGGACCAGGCAAAGCTGAGAATCAGCGTTGGGCTGTACGCTTGTTTGCTATTATTCGATGGAGCTTTTAGCAACGGCGCGTCTAATTTCGTGCGTTGTTTTTGTCCCTCATTGATCAAATTAAAATAAAAGAAATCTGTCCAATTGCTGGTTTTGTTTGGCAAATCACCAGCAGCTTGGACGCGCCATTTGTATTGGCCTGGTTTGAACGGTATTACTGTGAAGGGCACATGGACGGTTTCGGTATGATCTTCCTGCCATTCGTCATCATTTATGTACCAAATGTTCAATTCGTACGCGATTGCGCCATCCACTTGAGTCCAAGTCAAATTCATGAATGCGTATTGCTTAATGCTTATTTCAGTGCTATTATGCGGTTCGAGTAACATGGGCGTTTCTGGAACTGCAATTAAGCAAAAATGTATTTTGCGCTTGCGCGCTAGCAGTTATCATTGTCTCAGCTGCGTAATTCAGGTCGTCTTACTATCATCGACTCCGGGTATCAAAGTCAAAGTCCAATAATCGCTGTAGGCGCTCTGGATCTCAGGGTGATGCACGTCATTGTATGCTTTTACGCGCCATCTATATTTCCTGTCGTTCCACAAACGCAATTGTTTCCAAGGCGTGTTTCCTCTGATAATAACAATAGCCATTTCCTCCCATTCAGATCCGTTCCACCACCAGACGTCCATGTAGTAGCCATTCGCGCCTACAACCTCGTGCCAGGCGAAATTGACCGGTTTGCTGGCTCTAATGCGAGCTACTTGACCATTGGACGGTGCAATCAGCACAGGCGTGGCCAGATCTGAAATAAAAGTTGTGGTGTGAAGGAGCATGCGAATCAGGTGACTTACGTTGGCTGGTCACCGAATATTCTTGTAAAATAAATAGAAAAATCAGGTGGACCGACTTGGAAACCGACCATTCTTGGATTCTGCTGAGGCACAAAATGAAAGTCATATTTTTGCTTCTTGTTTTATGCGCGCTTATTGTACGTGTCCACGTCGCATTTGGTAAGTGCACATTGAATGTTAATTGTGAAAGATGTCATATTTCAGGTTTTTATTTTAACACAAAGAGCAATTACGTGTCAACTGTTCTCAACGCATTGGCATTTCAATATTTTGCATGATATCCAAATCCCATATGTCAGCCAGCGGCCTCTGCTTGAATTCCATCATACGTCATCAGCACATTGATTTTGAATTGTCACAAACGCGATGATGCATTTGTGAGGAATTCAGACGGTTTAGCCTGACATTTTTATCCGTTAGTTTAGTTTTCTGCGGTGATTTGGTATGATTCAGGATTATGCCTACAACTTAGCATTTCCTGTCTGATCTCA
>JAQIWJ010001085.1:0-13485 GCA_034695185.1 Discolaimus major
TTTATTTCTCGCCTAACCAGAAAGAAAATGCAATTTTGATTCCGCTGCGGAGCGCACACCCTAGAACCCGCAACCCGTAGTGTCCGGTCCAGGTAAATGTGCAATAGGTTTTTTGCGGTAATTTTAAATTCCGGGCACCGCGGATGTCTCTATTACAAAGGGAAATACGTGGTACTGTTCTTCTGGCCGCGAGATTTGTAAGTAATTTTTAAAATATATTTCATTATCCTCATGATGAAAGCGTGCTTCTTTTTCAGCACATTCGTATGCCCAACGGAAATCATGGCGTTCAGCGATCGCGTGGGCGAATTTCGTTCGATCAATTGCGAGGTCTTGGGAATTTCGACGGACAGTCATTTCACGCATTTCGCTTGGTAAGTCATATTTGGTATTTTATATTTATGAGAATGCGCCGATTTGCGTGCGCTGAGAATAATCCAGCGCGGAATATAATGGCCACCTATTTTTTCCAGGATTCAAAAACCGCGCAAACAAGGAGGATTAGGCGAAATGAAGATTCCGTTGTTGTCCGACGCCACGCATGGAATTTCTCGTTCGTACGGTATCTTGAAAGAAGACGAAGGATGCGCCTACAGGTAAGCTCTTAAAATTTATGCTGATCGTATTGATCGGCGGTCAAATTGCTTGGCACATGCTGGCCAAGAAGCAGAAACTGATGGAATTATTTTTCAGGGGCTTGTTCATCATCGACGCCAAAGGTTTCTTGCGTCAAATCACGATCAACGATTTGCAAGTCGGTCGAGATGTGGACGAAACGTTGCGTTTGGTGCAGGCATTCCAATACACCGATCAGCATGGAGACGGTGAGTATTTGAAATTTATTATCAGCTGATTCCCACGTTTAAGTGGGAATATTGCAATGCTTATTTTGAAGCTTGCAAATTATTTAATGCCTCTTTTATTTCAGTATGTCCAGCCGGATGGCGTCCCGGCAAAGAGCCCATCAAACCGTCGTTCGGAAACTCGCCTTCATCCACGGGAAACAAGTAGAAACGAAAATGAGCAATCAATGAATCAATCGGTCGAGCGTGTGATCCGATGATCTTTGTGATGGAAAGAATCGATTTTCGAGCTTGCGTATGTTCCTTGCTAGTCGTGTTTCGTTTTCGCCGTGCCGTTGTACTGTCTAAATGATGATCGAGAAATACAATAACCGCGCAATCATTTGTGTGAATTTCTGATTTTGGCTTTATTGCCATGAATTTCTTTGATCATTATTTTTGCAATGATTTGATAAAGCATGGGATGGTGCAAATTAGGGCCTTGAAGAAGGCCTGATATTGCGCAATGCTGCTGAAAACGACACCTTCCTTGATTCACTCAAAGTGACCAGGTTAAAATATCGGGGTACTTTTGGCCAGCGGATCATGCTATCACCAGCTTCTATTCAGATCGACCAAAAATCGATATTTCGGATCAAGTCTGTAAATACTGATCAGATATAAAAAGAGCTGATATTTGGTATCAGCATGCTTATTTCTGGCAGAAAATATGCATTTGGAACACCAATCATATCGAAATCGATTTTTGGAATTTCAATGTGGCTATGCTTTAGCACATGATATTTGAGCAACGATTATTTTGCAGGGAAGAAAGCAAGGGTAGACATGTACATATTTTTCTTGTATAATCGAACATGCTCTATCGATTGGCGTCGTCGAAATTGATCGATCATGCTTCTATCAGAAATCGATATTTCTGATCAACTTTTGAAATACGCCTCGTAGCGAAAAACTAATGACACCACGATGATCATCATGTCAAACTATGCTAGAAAACATGCTTATCACGTAAATTACCGATTTTGAAATTTTGAAATTGCCTGTCCTGCATAGAATCGTTGGTCGATGATATTTTTATACAAATTTATCATAGATATGGTACGTGGATGGATTTTCCTGGACAATCGAGAACGGGGAATCGATTGTGGTCAAAATCGACCTATCAGTTCTCTATCGCAAATCGATCATATTGATCGTATCTCGAAATATCGATCAGACAGCGAAATTAACGTGATTTTTATAATCAGCACGATCAGCTATCACAGAAAATGCGCATTTCGTTCGTTAATCATGTGTATTTCAGAATTCAGAATTTTGAAATTGGCTATGCATTTGCACATGACTTTCGGTCAGTGATTTTGGAACATAGATAACGATGTAGACGTCGTGTGAGGGGTTTTCCTGTTCAATCGATCATGCTGCATCAAACAATCACGGTCTGATCACTCAGAGATCAATATTTCAAAAATCGACAATCTGATCAAATTTGTAAACATTGATTTTTATTCAAAATAAACGACGCTATCGTGTTCAGCGTGATGTAACTTGCTTCCTGATCAAATTTTTCGATTATATTGCCCTGATGAGGCGGTTTGAAAATCGATAATTTGCAACTTTTTGAACCCTCTCATAAGGCCATTACTCAATCGATAATCTGATCAATACACGATATCCGAAAGAGTCGATCACGCTCTATCTAGTGGCCATATTAAACTTGGTCGAGGATCGATATTTAAGAAATCGATAATTTTGATCAACTTATCGATTATCGATCACGTAGCAAAATAAATGCGATTTTTTTGAATAAGCGTAGCGAATATATCTAGGAAACATCTTTATATCTTGAATTTTCCGTAAAAGAAATGCTTGGCAGAGCGTTTGAAAATCTTGGTTCTAGCGGTTACAGTATGCCATCGGCCATTTTCATCGATTTTGCGTTCAGAAACCGTTCATCGCAGGCTGTTCATGTCCAGAATTCATACATGTTATAAGTAGACAAGACCGGAAGCTGCTTATGACAAAATCGCCGTTCCGCAGTTGTGCCCACTGGTCTTTGTTCCCGTGCCAACCGGTTTAATATAATAAATGAACTTTTTCCTCGGCCTTGCCCGTTTCTTATAAAACCACGTGTCTGCCTGCTCCTGGTTCGTCTGCGTTTTTTGTTATCACTCGCCTTGGCTCCGTATTGTCAACAAAATTGGAAAAAAATCGGCTGGCAACAGCACTACCAACCAAAAGTCTGAGTTTTTTGTGTGAACATTTCGCCGGGCAACGCCTTGAGGAGGGCGGAGGTTTACCTCGTACGAACGAACACGCCTCACGATTATTCAGTCGCCCTCATTCCAAACGGAGATTATCCAAAGAATTTACGGCGGTAGTTCGCCTCATTTATTTTATCTACATCGTGGCGGTGCATCGACAAAAAAACGCTCATCATCATGGATACCAACGATATTACTCCTGATCGAGAAGAAATTCGACAAATTTCTGCTTTGAGCAGGTAAGATCATATTGGAATTATTATGGTCCGATGTGATTAGCAGTGTACTTTATTATTTCAGCCGCGATTTCGATCAGCTGTACGTTCAAACTCAAGACAAAATTCGTCTTCGATGCTTGCTGGCCAAGGGGATTTCGTATTTCGAAGAACAAGTCCTGCAAATTTATCAACAGCAACATCAATTGCAATCGTCCGCCAGCACAAATGGAACTGATCAACAGCAAGCAGCCGAGAAACATGCCACCGATATTCGAGGAAATTCCAACGACGATCAACCGAACGGCAGTATTGAAAATCAATTGGCTCAAATATTTCGACGATTGGGTCATCTTTATTTGATTGCCCAAGATTATCCCAAAGGTACGTGGATTTGGGTTATTTTGGAATCTGGCAATATACCAGAATGCAGCAGAATTTCAAGCTTATTAGTCACTGCTTGTCCAAGTTATATCTTGCATGTCATCGATGCGATTATTCGACGTATCATGCATGCTCACTTCCCCTTGTTTAATTACAAGTTACTAGAGGATATTTGGCATGGACATGTCGCCCTTGTAAACGACGCTACTTGAACGTCGAGATAATTAGCACTTCTGTCCCCCACTTCTGCTGGTGTAGAGGGGGTTATTAAGTTTGTTTTGATGCGTGATTCACGCATTGATGATCGCGAATTATCTCAACTCGTGCCAGATGCGTATATAGGAAAGCATTTTTTCATTTCCTGAAGAATGCAGTCTCTAAAACGCCGCTCTCGTTTCAGCTCTTTCCGCATATCAACGGTGCTTCAATTTGGACAAGCAGTATTGGACCGACGCGGATTTCCTATTCGGCTTGGGTCTGGTTTATTTCTACTTCAAGCAGTTTAAATGGTAAGAATAAGCTTATTTGTGATTGGGTGACATTGCTAATTGAAATACTCTATTTCAGCGTCATCGAGATATTTCAACAACTAATGTACGGACATCCTAGCTTCAAACGTAGCGGCGAGGTTTTCTTGCGATTGGGTCTGGCGTGTAAAGGATTGGATAACTGGGATCTTGCGATCAAAGTAAGCATTTTGGTATTGTTATCTTCGCTGTTTACAAAGGGATTTTTCTTGCAGCATTTGACTTCCGCATTGGTTGATCCAGCCGCATCGCTTCCACCTTCTGAAAGTAAGCATGGTTTTATGAATCATTCATTTCGTTACTACGGACGGTTTCTATTTCAGTCCGATTTCATATTGCTGATTGCTACGATCAACAACGACAATGGAAAAAGGCGAAAGAATTATACGAACACCTGCTTCAATTTCCGGAATTACCTGCAACGTTAAGAGCATCCATTCTTCGTCAAATGGGTAAGTTGCGAATTAGGTTTTATATTACGAGATTCTCAACATTCCGAATTTTCAGGGTGGCTGTATTTTCGATCGGAGGAATTAGGCGAGAAGGCGAATCGATTGTCAATTGCGGTGACGCACCTTCAGGAATCGCTAGCTTTAGACCCAACTCATGGAAAAACGCACTATTATTTGGGACGTTGTTATTCGGCGTTGGGTCGAGCTCATGACGCTTTCGTGGCATATCGACATTCCATCGATAAAGCTGAATCCAGTGCTGATACTTGGTGTTCTATCGGGTAAGGAAGAATTTATTTATTCTGACCCTGGTGTCAACCTCTGTCAGACTAGAACGTCCTGTCGCCTAGACGGGCCGTTGTCTGATGGCACAGACGACGACTTGTGACAGACCTGTGACCCGTATGGTTTTTTATTGGGGCAAGCGTGACATAGTTCTAATCTCCCTTTCTTTTCAGGGTATTGTACCAGCAACAGCAACAACCGATGGATGCATTGCAAGCGTTCGTCTGTGCGGTTCAATTGGACGAGAGACATTATGCGGCGTGGGTGGATCTGGGACTTCTGTACGAGCAATGCGGGCAACCGGCGGATGCTTTGGATTGCTACATGAATGCGGCTAAAAGCGGAAATTCGGTGGACGAAGCGTTGGCAAAGCGAATTCATTTATTGGACACTCAATTGAAGCAACGACCGCCAATGCCGTCACCGCAGCAACCCGCTTCCGGTCAACCGAATGCTGGACGACGAGAAACGGTCGTGTTACCCAGTTTGAAAGAAGCTTGGAATTTACCAATCCCTGCTGAATTGACCAGCCGTCAGGATGCGGCTCAGAGAGTAAGCGATGTGTTTCTTATGCGAATCATTCATGCTGTTGGCATTTGGCACAGAGCACATTTTATTCCTTATGACCTTGGCTGAGGTTATTGAGACCATTCACATTGCGCTGCGCAGCAGCTGAGCGAGGTGACTAAGAAGATGTAGTCTGGACTGGTTTTTATGCAATGTAGAACACATGTATTTTGAGTGAGGTAGGCATAAGGTGTAAATGCGGATTTAGTCATCTGTGATACGCGCATTAGGACATCCCCCTTTTGCTAGGCGTAATAATAGCTTGGCGCTAGCCAAAGTTTACATATGCGCTTTCTTTGCAGCAAAAATTGATGGCGTACCTCCAAGGCAGCTTAATTGGCGTCGGCTCGCGGGATTTGTACCAGCAACAAAGATTGATACCAGACGCTGCGTCATATCCACCCATCCATTTGGCAGTGGCACCAGCATCGAACGTACTGCAACCACCGCCGCCGTCCGGTCCTGCGGCACCTGGCGACTTCCCTCAAGTATCACAGGAAGATTTACAAGCATTATTGGGCGACGACCGAGATATGAAATACGATCCTACGCTGAGCGGTGGAACTGACAAATTGCTGCAGGTGAGCGATTTGTAGTCATTCTGTTGTTTATGAACTGGTAATGAAACCAGTATCACTGGCATGGAAAACCAGATTCTTATCTTTATTCATATTCTGATTTAACCATGCTGTCTTTTCAGGATAGCGAAATTACCTCTACGACTGTGGCACAACAGCAACAGCAGCAAGACCAATTATCTTCGCCGCCGCCGCCTCTGAATTTGATGGCACGGGCAAATGTTCCATTATCATCGACGGCGCAGCAATTGGAAACTATTTGCAAATTGCGGTCAACACCAAAATACGTACCGCCAGTGGAAGAACAGACGGCTCCACCGAAACCAGTGGTTCCTGAGCTGAAACCTTTGGATCAGGTCAGTTGCTCGCTGTTTTTATTCCATTCTTGTGTAATAACGGCACCTTTTCTTGCAGCTGATATTACCAACGCCTACCATTATCGTGGATTCAAAGAAGGACGCCCAGGCTGTCGAATTACAAATGTTCTGCCATCAACGGGATATTGCCGTATTGAGGAATTTCGCATCCGCGTTGCGGTTGGATTTGGGCTTATTCTCGACGAAAACCCTGATGGAAACGGCTGGCGACCAACAAGTGGAAGTCCGTACGCAATCCAATATTCCACCCGACATGAATTACACGTCGAGTGGCGAGAAGACTTGGCATTGCGAAAGTACTCGTTCGTTTACCACGGTTACCAAATACGCCCAATATCAAGCTCAATCTTTTCAACAAAGCCGCCGGGTAAGTGTTGAAGTTACGGTTGTGCGTTGCATTTATTCTACAATCGAATCCGTATTTCAGGAAGAGCACGAGAAATTGCGAAACGGGAAATCATCCGACGACGCTTCCGATCATTTGGGTAATAATTATCGCAATAATGGTGCCAAACGTCGTCGCGATGATCCAACAGCTCCCATGAAAGTGATCAAATTCGGCACGAACGTGGATTTATCGGATGATCGTCGTTGGAAAGCTCAATTGCAAGAATTACAAAAACTACCTCCGTTTTGTCGCGTGACGTCGTCGGCCAATTTATTGTCGCACCTGAATCACATCGTATTGGGAATGAATACGGTTCAATTATACATGAAAGTGCCTGGCTCACGAACGCCTGGCCATCAAGAGAACAACAATTTCGCATCGGTGAATATCAATATTGGACCGGGCGAATGCGAATGGTTCGCTGTTCCATTCACGTGTTGGCCTGCTATTCTGGATTTATGCGAGAAGTAAGTTGTATTTGCAAATGGTCCTCGACATCGTCTAATTCACGCGCGTCTACTGTTTCAGGAATCAAGTCGATTATTTGAAAGGTTCATGGTGGCCACCGTTGGAAGACCTATTGGCGGCCAATATTCCAGTCTACCGTTTCACTCAGAAACCGGGCGATTTGGTGTGGATCAATAGTGGGACGGTTCATTGGGTGCAAGCCAACGGTTGGTGCAACAACATCGCGTGGAACGTTGGTCCATTTACGCCGTCGCAATTGGACATGGCCATCGAACGATACGAATGGAACAAATTGAACAGCTTCAAATCGATCGTACCAGTCGTTCATTTGGCGTGGCAATTGGCTCGCAACGTCAAATTCTCCGATCAAGCGTTATTGGATCGCGTGAAAGCCATTTTGCTCAAATCGTTGGCGTATTGCTATTTATCGGTGGATTACGTCACCACGAAATTGGGCAAAGAGTTGCGTTATCAACCGAGAGAAGAAGGCGAAGTGGCTCATTATTGTACGGTTTGCGAGGTAAGTCGTGAATTTAGGGGTTGTTTTTCACAGTTTTGCTGATCTCAACAAAGTCTTCTTTGCATTGCATCCTGTACTTAGCATGATTTTGTTTCAGGTGGAAGTGTTCAACATTCTGTACGTGATGGAACAAGATCGGAAATTCGTCGTCTACTGTTTACATTGCGCCTTGCGTATGGATCCGTATTTGAAATCGTTCACGGTCTTGAATCAGTACACGAAAGAAGAATTGGCTGGAATTTACGACCAATTTGCATTGATCCAAGTGAGATGTTTACTTGAGCAAAGGCCATTTGCCTGTGGCATTGATTGGCTGGCTGATGGTGATTTTAATTCTAATTGGTGGATTTTCATTTCAGAAACGACCTGGAACGGTTTGTTGATGATCTCGAGCGTATCGGATGACCATGGTGGATATGGAGGAAGTATGCGGGCGTTTATTATTCGTGTCTCAATTTTGCGGGCAAGTTCAAGTTTATTCTTCATCGGCAGGAATCTAGGTGAGGGCAAGGCAATGCCTGTGTTTTGTTCTAATTCTTCTTTCTGAGGGAAAGGTGTGCTGTAGTTCTCTTCTGTTCGATATTGAGTTTATGGGGGCTTTCATTTTTCATTCGGCAGCGATTAGGATCATGTTTTTTGTCGAGCGTAGTAATGGTTCTTGTCAGATCATGTTTTTTGTCGAGCGTAGTAATGGTTCTTGTCAGGATAATAGGATTCTTGATGATTTCTTTAAATTTTTTTCATCTTGAAAATGAACGTGAAGCGTTCTGAATTATGCTGTCTCAATGTTTATTACTTTATTTTATTCTCACGTTATGGTTAGTTTTATTGAGGCAGTTATATTCATGGTGGGTAGGTCTCGATTAGATTGTTTAATCTATGAACAATGTATGAATGTAGGCGTGTATAATTCGATGTTGATTAGGTATTCGTTTTTTTACATTTATTGAGCGTTCGTTAGGGGATCATAAGTTCAATACATACCTTTGAACAAACCACTGCCTTTTGTGACAATTTGGTGTTATTTTTTGTTCGAATTATTTGCGTGGTTTATTTTGATTGATTCAAATGTTTTTAAATTCAACAGTTTAGTTATTCCGAATTAGGCAGTGTAATTTTTGTGCTCGCTTTTATTCATTGATGGCGTCTGTAGATGATTTGTTTATCTTCATATTCGTAAAATTTCATTGGAAAACTTGTGATTACTGGGATTGCGCAATCAGTCGATTACGCATTGATCGAGTTCGATTTGTTCGGAATCGATCATTTCCAGAATTCGATCATAGAAATCGCTGAATTCGAGGCTCCAATAATATAAAATCAGATTACATGGAATTATGCATAATTAGAATCATTAAAAAATCCATCAGTCATTAAAAAATCGTATCACAAAATCACCTTTGATCACTATGGAATCATCCGAATATGCGTTTCTCGGTTTTGGTCGATTCGGATGCGATCACGCGTAGATCGCAATCGATTTGCATGGTACGTTGAGACCAACGGAATTCCGGTTTCTCGCATTCGTATCCATCGATCATCGGAATCGGGAATTGACCGAATTGATCCATGAACATATTCAACATCTCGTTGATCAACGGCGTGGACAGCTGAGCCAATTTCGTCAATACTTGATCTGGCATGGATCGAATTCGAGCTTGGATCGGTGCCGGCGACGATTGAGCCAATTGTAATTCGGTAATATTGATCGAAGCCGTGACACTGAAAATGAGACGATAGTTAAAAAATTGCGCAATTTGCTATTCGAACTGCAAGTTCAAATTTGCAGAAGCAAAAATTTCAAACGACTTACTTGGCACCGTCCATTTTGGGGAAGAAATCACCGCGCAACATTTGCACATCGGCACGTCCCAAGAGATCGCGTCGTCCATCGTTTCCGATCGGTCCGAATATTTCGATCGATCCAGCGTTCGTACCGAAATAACTTTTCTGCGGATGGCGAACGAACGCGGCCAACGGTCGTTGAGTTTTGAACACCAAATCGCCCATCGAATCGGCCGGATATTGACCGGTGTAGTTCTCGAATACCGATCCCAAACACAATTGACCACGTCCGCCTGTGATCGTGGTTCCGGTGCCGAACGAGAATTTCTTCTGATGACGACTGTTGACCGGCGTTGAGCAATTGAGACGCAATAATTCTTTGATCGGCGACGTTTGATTGATCATCTCGAACGCGGAGTATTTGAATTGTTGACCTTGGGCGTGATGGAACAACGAATTGAAGGCGAAATCGCTGATCAGGAACGAAATCATTTTCTGCCGAGTGACGTTGATCGGTGACAATTCGGCGGCATGGAATGGTGTTGAACCGACGCCACGAGATAGAACTTCGCCCTGGAAAATCGGAATTTGTACTACTGATCACTGATCGTGATCAATAGCATACATACTGATCAACATGTGATCAATTGCGCCGATCACTGATTGGATCGATGCCAAAAACTCAAATCACTTACCTCCAAATATCCTTGAATGAATTGATCGGTCACTTTCGGTTCACCGTTCAACAGATCGTATTTCAAGACGAATCGATTTCCCCCATTGCCCAGATAGATTCGCGTTGGGAATGTGGATAATTTCTGATTGATGGTGTCTTTGATGTAATTTCGAGCGCAATTGCAAACGGCGTCCTCGAAATAGGCGCGAATCTGAAATAAAATCGATTAGAACCGTTCACGGACCATGCCTTGAGCCAAGACCATGACCCAATGGGTCATGTCCAAAAAATTCAAATTCACTCACCCTTTGACACAATAAATTTGTGCATTGATCGATGACCGTTGTATTATCGCCGAATCCTTCGATTTCCACGCGAAATTCGCCCAAATACGCTTTGCAATCGTTGGTTTGAACCATGGGTTTGGCGTCCCAGGTTCGTGACAATTGATTGGTGACGTTCATTTCCGCGTTCACCACCACGGTTCGGAAAATACCTTGAGCCGTCGATCGTTGACCTTGGACCGTTTTGTAATGCCATTCGCCGATGCTGACCAAGCGAGCGTTGCTCAATCGTGATTTGATCTTATTGGGCGGAATCAATTGGCGATCGAAATTCGGGATTTTCGCATCACTGATACGGACGTTCTTGATGGTCAACATTCCGCCACCGACCGGAACGATCACGTCGGGAATATTCATCGATTTGAGTGCGGATTTGATCATTGTGACCGCGTGTTTGTACACTTCGTCCAACGCTTTGGTCGAGAACCGCAATTGAGCGCCTGGATTGCCGTTGTTGCCGCCGATCGATGTATCGAACGAATCGGGTATCGACGTGGACAATTGAGACGTGGACACGGTTGACGTCTTTGTCTTTTCGGCATTGATCGAATTGAGAATCGGAATGATCAGGGCCAATAAAAATATCGATTTTGGAGCCTGAAAAAGAGAGGTCATGATTCATGCAGTAAAATGATCGATTGATCAGCCAATGATCAGCTGATCAATGCAATGATCAGTGACTGATCAATGCAATACCCTGGTGATTTAACACCCATACTCACCATTATGAAATACAAATAATCGTAGAAAAATATTCGGATAAAATGTTCGAATGGACCACTCGGAATTGAATGACGATGGATAGAATGAATAATCACCGAAATGACTCCCCATTTTATAGGCGTTTTTATCAGGGACTAGTTTCTTGCGTCCTTAGTAAAAATTTCCAAGGTCAATTTGATAAGAAATCCAGTCTGCAATGGAAGAATGATGATTTTATCTCGATTCTTCCTTCAGAACAGGATCTTCAAGTGAAGAAATTTCTGAAGAAACTTGCTTGGATGACGTAAATAGGGGCGAATTGCACTTCAAAAACAGGACTTCATGGCACCCTTCGGAATGCGGGGCATGAAAAATGATAGACCGGTTCAAAAAACGTGCATTCAAACTGGTCCGATTGGAATGCAAGAATTAATTCGGGGGTCAAATGGATCTTGTTTACAGAACTTGCAAAAATGAAGATGCATATCTATTCAGATGAAGAAAAAGTCTGATGTGAAAAACAGGCAATTGAAATTCCATTTCAGGGCAAGAATTAATCGGATGGAAATAGCACATTTTTGCAAAGCAGCTTTTTATTTCTAAATGTTTGTTTCATGACCCCTGTAATAATCGCAAAACAGCCGCTTCGTTGAAATTGACTCCGCCTCTTCTAGTCACGTGACGAGCGGCAACGGCTCTGGCCAATCAGAGCCGGCCGTTAGCAGAACGCATGATTTTCAGGTTAGATGTTTTTTGGAATCGATTTTCTCGATAATGATCGGGATTTGAGGGCTGAAACGTTCTACAATTATTGGACCGGGGGTCGACTCAATTCAGTTTAAAAAAACCTCGAAATTGGCCAAGCCGGAAGGCTTAAAATTTAAAATATTCGACTGGCGGGAAAACTTTTTTGGAGTTGAAAATTGGTTTTAAGCAATTATTTCGGGAATGGTTTGGAGTTGAGCATCCAAATTTGGCAGGTATATGACCCTCCCGAATACCCATCTACTTGCAAAAAATCATGCAGATTGGTCAACCAGGAGGCGAGATATCGAAGATTATAGATTTTAAAAAACATAATTTTGGTTTTTTTCGACGACGAAACCGATCTCATCAGTGAACTTTCGCTGAAACATGAACTTCCCTGTCGCCCATGTGTCCGCAAAATATTCCCGAAATCCCTTGAACAGGAGGCGAAATAATTGAAAATTTCGATTTTTTGACAATTTCCCATTTTATCGACTTTCTCACGACCGTCAATCATCTGATCGATGAAATTTGGCACAAATTATACGCCCAATCAGATTCTCTATCTATTTGCTTTAAAATCTTTTAAATCTTCAAATAGGAGGCCGGGAATTTGAAATTAATCAATTTTATGCTCATCATTATTGGTACAAAATATCGATTTTCTCGATGATCATGCGGAATTGATAAGTGAAATTTAGCATAATTATGGACCTATATGTCCCCAATCTATAGCCTAAAAAACTTCGAAAATCGCCCAAGTAAAAGGCGAGAAATCACGAATTTTCGATTTTCCTAACTCCGCCCACTTTTAGAAAAATGTGCGTTTTGATTATTAAAAGGGGAATTTTGCATTGAAAATGATCAGGAAAGAGGACATGTGCATACTTTTCGTATAAAATTGATGATGACGCGCCCAGTGATTGATCACTTGGAAATCGATATATTTCGTCACATTAGGATTTGATGAGCCAAATTTGGCAATTTGTAAGAAATGAACACTTTGTGGAAATATGCTGTATTCGTCCCCTGACCAGCTGTAGCCTGTATTCTCAAACGCTTCAGCGGTTACAGTATACCCAAATCCAAATTCCCATTCAAAACATGGGCGTTTGTATGGTTCAATGCTTTTTTGAATTCCTCTTTTTATTGAGTTTTGCATATATAATATAGAAATGATGATGGGTTTAGTAGCAGCACATCAAAAATCCATGGCAAAAACAGAGCAAAAAAGACGAGGCAATGTATGGTTCAATGCTAAACGTAAACCTTTTTTCCTAACGAGGGAACTTGACTTTCTGCCAGACAGCTATCGCAGCCATTTTTATCTCAATTATAGAGGACCTTACTAGTCTCAAATATCTGCAATCCATTTGTGCTTATATGCAGTCAGTGATCAGGAAATC
>JAQIWJ010001086.1:0-13479 GCA_034695185.1 Discolaimus major
CAACCACAACTACAACAAGTACCACTACGACCACAACCACGTCAACGTCCACTACGACCACTACTACAACTCCAGAACCCACGACCACAACTTTGACGTCAACGTCCACGTCCACGACCACAATCCCAACGACGACTGCCCAAACGACTACAGTAACCACTACAGTCCCAACAACCACGATAGAAACTACAACACTGGAAACCACAACGTTGCCAACGACCATGATGATGACCACTACTCCAATGTTAACAACCACGGAATTGTTGACTACCACCGAAGAAACGACGACTGAAGAAATCACTACCACTACAAGAAAGCCAACGACTACTCGACCTAGTAACGAATTCGCAAGGCTTTCGTTGAGCATTGCATAATAATCGGCTGGTTTCAGGGCCAACTACAACCAGATCACTGCCTCCGAAGCCAGCGCTCCTGGGCCCGATCACTGCTAAAACCATTTCTGACGTTCTTCAAGGAATTGGAAGTACAGCAGTTGTTGGTACAATGGCATCGATTATGGGTATTTTCATTGCAATGAGGTCAGGCTTAATTTCTGGCGAATACGCGGCGAATCTTTATACGAAATTTGCAGGGATTTCTCAATGGAAAGGCTGATACATATGAATCAGGAATTCAGTCTGATGCTTTCGCACATGATCATGTTGATTGTACAAGAAAATGATGGCAATGTGGTAACAGTGGGCGTTTGGCAAAATGCCAAAAGCTAATCGTGGCTCCTGTATTCAGCCAACGACCATTTCAGATCCGATGCGCATCAGCAAGCGTGGCATTACAATTCCTATATTTCGTTCTATTCGCTTTCTTATTATTGGAAAGCATGCACGCGTTCATGATTTTGACCAACGTAGTGATTCGAGGTGGAATTTTCCCACGACCCGACGCAGTCGTAGTCGCTTGGACACTCCCCGCGATCACTACGGCAGCAACTGCTAAAATGTATTTCTATTATTATCCATCGAAGAAAGCGTAATGCGAATTTTTGGAATTCGAATCTTGGTCAGGGTTACAGGAAGCAAATTTTCAGATGTTGGGTGAATTGGGATCACGAAGGGGCGTCCAGATCTCACTTATTCCCAATCGTGATCGTATTTTGGGTCACGTTGATTTTTGCCGAAGCGGCGGCTGCCAAGCATTATAAACTGCTTGATATTGCTGATAAAGGGCAAAGGCACGCGGCTCGGTGAGTAAAATCCTAATGGGCATTGGTCGAGGCTGATACAGTACTCTTTCTGTGCATAATTTGGATGGTGGACAGAATTTTGATCATATAAATTGGCCTTTGATAAGGGCATCAAAATCAGAAAAATTCCTGGAATAATCGTCTATGCGGTTTCTTACGGTGCATTCGTACTTTGTTGAATCCAAGTTATGCATACCTTTCTTTCAGCGTAAATCAAAAAGGCGTAGTGATTTTATCCGCTTTAAATCTGGCCGCATGGTTCGTTGGTTCCAAAGTGGCGCATGGTGAACGAAATACAGACGCCGAAATCGGATGGTCGGCGTTGCGATTGGGATTCGAAATCGGTATTGCAGCTACAACATTCTTCTTCCACGCATTGGGTTCCCCGAAAGTAAGCGTGAGAATTAGCATGCTTCTTTTCGTCACTCAAATATGGCCATTTTAGGCTCAAGAATTTTTACTGAACATGCGAAGGCAAGTGGGGCAAAAGTTCCACGTCATCATCATTCATTATAGTCATTTGAAAAGATAATTTCATATTATCAATGTCAATCATACTGTAATTATCATTTCCCTTATTTCTTGAACCGAGCAATGCTGAACGTGCTCAAATCGAATTCCATTCGATCACCTTTCAAAAGAGTGGCCAGAATTTCTCCTACTACTGGAGCAAGTTTGAATCCGTGGCCTGTAATGTATGGTCATGTATTGCGAGATCAAATACACGTGTAGTGTACCTGAAAAACCAGCACCAATCACGATATTCCCATATTTTGGATGCTTATCCAAAACGAAATCCTCATCCGGAGTCACCTGCAAGTGTCTTTTTTTGAATATCGCTCTCCATATGCAAAATTAGCTTACTGTAAATAAGCATGTCTCAACCACGGCTGGTTTCGCTTGCACATGATCAAAATGCTCAGCAAGGTAACGTTGGGGTTTTTGAATGTAAAGATTTGCGTCCACCGAATCCCTTTCGTCAGGATGATCAATATCGATGCCTTCAGCAGAGCAAAACTGAAATAGAGCATACTTATTGATTGATTAGATAAATTTGATCGACGTACTTTGATCATATCCGCGTATTCATCCGAGGGTAAACCGTATTGGTCATCCTCGTAATGACCATCACTGGAATTGACCTTGCTCAAAATGCATGGGAATCCATTATCGGCCGAATATAGGCCTGATTTAGTCACTTTCCAATAACACGATTTCACCACACGAGGCTGGAAAAAGTTTCTCCATTGTATGAATGAATTTTTGCCGAATTGGGAAGGAAACAGAGCGGATTATGCAAATTACAGTAACCCAATAGAAATATCACAATTTGCAAATTGATTTTGTTTAGCAATACTGCTGATTTTGAATGCCTCCCAAATTTGCGATGCACTTTTTTTATACTACAGTACCCACACGCGTACCTGCAATGGCAAATCCAAAGCTAAATTTTGCTTCAGAAAACTTCTCGCCCACGTTCCAACGCAAATAGCCACCCCGTCAAAAGTGAATTTCTTCCCGGAAGCCGTTTGTAAACGCGCGATTTTTCCATCCGTTTCCAAAAGAACGACAGCATCGCCTTCGTGCATCACACCGCCGTTTTTCACGAATTCGGTCTACAGTACGCAAAAATCAATGCAGCTTTCACAATCGATTTTTTGGATGATTGATTACTTGAAATGCTCTCAAGCATCGATCGGCTTTCAATAATCCAGCTTCCGGATCATAAACTGCTCTCCAATTTGAATCGAATTTTAGCTGAGGATATTTCTCGCTAATTTGCTTATTATTGAGTACAGTGCATGGTAGATTATTAGTGATCATGGAATTGATCACATTCGTCACTACCGGACCGTCGACTGTACCGAGGTACAGTAAACCGGTTTGCCTGAAATGCAAATTTGCAAGCAGCGAATGCACGAATTTTTGCAATGCTAATTGAGGGTGAGCCAAAAGTAACTTCCTCCGTTTAGCATTGATTATCTCGATAATTACACATAAGAATTGTGTGAAATTTGGAATACAAGCTAACTGGACCATGCGAGAACCGACGGTGACCACTGGTCATTTTTGACTTAAAGTGACCGTTGGTCACTCTGTGTTAAGCCAATCGAAAGCCCTCAACGAGCTGATCCCACAGTGATAAATGAAGAAATGAAGCATAAAAGTAGTGGACAAGGCCACTGCGACAGTTTGATCAGGTGCAGCCATTGGCTAACTGTTGAAACAAAAAACCCATCAGAGATGACGTCTCCATTAGCAATCAGTTCATTTGACATGTCGGATAGTGACCTGGTCACTTTTTAAGTGACCGTCCAGAACTGGTCACCTTCTTTGGCTATCCTCATCATTTACTGAGTCTAGACCTCAAATCTCATGTGATTAGAAGCCTTGGTTACTGAGAAAATTATGTCAGACCAGCGGAAGTTTGGATCACCCTATACAAAAGCGTACTTGAATAATTGTTCACCGACCGATTTCTCCAATTCATCCCATAACTGGTACCCTTTTTTCATCATTTGAACATAAATCGGTGTATCATAGGCTTTTCTAGTTATCCTCGAATTGCCATGGCTACTACCACGAGTATGGCCTTGACGAAACTGAACACGAATTCATTGATCAATCGATAATTCGATACAATTGATTTTACCTGATCAAATAGCGTAACCTTTGCGCCATTCTTGGCCAAAAAATAAGCGGTGGCCGAACCTTCAATACCTGCACCAATGACGGCGTACATGATTTTCCTGAATGGAAATTCCCGAGTAAAAAATCAGCACGCACGAATAAGGAAAAGAAAATTGCATGGTACATGCTATCAGTTGATTCGAGGCTAAGAAATATCGATGTATTTTTATTGCGATCAGCGCTGATCAATTCACATCATATGACGTATCCCAATTGCTTTGCCTTGCTTATCGAATCGATCAATGCTAACTTCATTCAAATCGTATTCACGATCGATCGTTTCGTGACTAGATTTTTGTATGGCCAATGTCCCGAGGATCTTTCCAACCACCGGGGCCAGTTTGAAACCGTGGCCGGAGAAACCAGCACCGATAATCACATTTTTATAAATCGGATGACGATCCAGAATCACGTGATTGTCTGGAGTGAACTGAAAGTTCAGATTATGGCAGGATGATTTCTTGGTGGGACATAAAGTTTACTGTATATAAACATTGCTGTACTGATACTGGCTTGCTGGCATCTGCATCAGGGAAATATTGGTGAACGAATTTGGACACTTTTTGCACTGATTCTTCCAATTGTAGCCCATCTTTGGTGTCTGGATCGATTATAGGGCCGTGATTGTAGGAAATCTGAAATCGGGGCCTGTTTTCGAAATTTTGACTGTCAGTCAAAAATAGTATTGCAAAATTGCTTTTGCAATTCTGCAAATACGCAAATGGAAGGGAAAAAGCGGTTACAGTACGCCTGAGAAAGGAATTTTGCCCACATTGCGTACTTTGACTAAACCAGGATATTCAGCCGAAGGTAAAAGGAAATATTCCTGATCATCATCGGCTAATAGCCAAACCGGTGGAAATCCATTATCCACTGAATACACGCCTATTTTCCTTTCCTTCCAATAGCATACCGTGATTGCTATTGGCTAAAAATAAGCTTTCAATATTGCTGACAAGAATTTCCAACTATTCACTCTCAATGGAAGTGATAAATTCAAATGAGTTTTGAGAAATTTCCCACTCCACGCACCAATACAGAGGACGATCGATTTGCATACGTATTGATCGTAAATTTCGGTCAAGATTTGTACGGAATTTATGTATGGCACGATTTTGATCACTTTCTCATTATCTCTCAATACGCCGCCGTACTTTTTGAATAGCGTCTGTAGAAATCGCGCAATTCAGATTCAAATTATTTGCCTGGATTGATCACGGCTTACGTGATAAGCGTCCAAGCATTTATCAGCGAAAAGGACTCCGGCTTCCGGCTCAAACAACGCTTCCCAAGTGTCCGGCATATTTCTCAATTGAGGATAGGCTCGTTTCAGTTTTTCATCTTTCAAAATTTTACTCGGCAAACCATACGAATCAGTGATCGCTTTGTATTCTGGTATAATTTTCTTGCTTTCCGGTGCAATCAAGAGCATACCGACTTTTCTAAAATCGAAACGCATGCTCGCAATTCGCAGAAGAAAGATGATGCGTACTTGAATAATTGCTTCCCGTATTCTTTCTCCAAATCCAACCACATTTTTTCGCCTTCGATCATCATTTTCGTGTACAGTGATTTGTTGTATGATTTACGCGTGATCCGAGATCCGCCGTGAGAACTACCTCTGGCATGGCCCATTGGGAACTGAGAAATATCGTGTGAATTTTTAAATTAAAGTTCAACTCGGGAGTGTACCTGTTCCAAAAGCAATGTTTTGTGACCATTTTTGGCTAGAAAATAAGCGGTGGCAGAACCCTCGATACCTGCACCGACTACAATGTAATCGTACGATTCCATGGATTATCGATTTTCAGACCGACTGAACTGAATTTTCGCCAGAACAAAGAAATTTAGAAACCGAGCAAAGACAGAAATTTTAGTACGATGGATTTGAGACGATAAGGCAATACCTGGCGTAAAGATACCAGTTTTGTTTGCCGAATATCAATGTCAGTCTAAAAGACATCCAGTTTATCAAGGCCATTCTGGTGCAATGAATTTTACATTATTACTTCGTTACAGTCACTCGAAACTTAGATCCTTTGGTTAGCCGTGCCGCTAGCGTCGACCGTATCCTTCCCGCCCTTCCTTCCTATGTTTTTCATGGGAAAGTGATTTGAACTTTGCTATACGCAGTTTCCTCGAGGCGTAAGTTGTTGCGATTTGCTGCCAGCCGGTTGTCAAGAAGATTTTGGGGAATTTCTTTTTGGCGATCGACGAATTTTGATCCAGAAATTGATTGATTAGTTTCTACGATTTGATCATGCAATTATTTACGTGTGGCATGATGAATTTATCTACTCGGCTAATCAATTTCGGCCAATTGCGGACATTGGGAATGATTGCTGCGACGAAAGGTAGGAATTTCAATATCGATGTTTAGAAAATCGTGTACAAGAAATTTTTTCTTCACTCTATAAGGAAAACTGCATTTGCAAAATGGAAACACTGTAAAATAATAGTCTTTTTGTACTCAGCAAAGCAAATTTGATTTGATTAAATTATTTTTTCCAAAATATTTGGCTATATTGATTATAAAAATGAGTACACAGAAATTTTTCCCGTCTTCTATAATAATGATCTTTATTTTTCAGGCTCGTCTTTGAACATGGCGGCACCGTCGTCGGTCAACAATTTGCAGCAATTACGTTATTACGACCGTGAAAGAATGTACGACTACAGGGATCGTCGTTACGAGAAAGATTTCGATTTACGTTACGATAAACCATCCACTTGGACCATACATCCGAATTACAAATTGCGACTGCATTTCGAGGAACACGCTCATTTACGCGGCCGATCGTTACTACTCATTATGATGCTGTTCTTCGCCTGGACATCGTTTTGGTTATGGTTATCTTGTTTCGGGCTTCCTCATCCGGATGCCATCGGTCACGATAAAAAGAGTCTCGAAGAATATCGGAAATCGAAATTGGCGCCGGATAATTGGTGAAGTCTCGACGGTTGACAAGATGAAAATCGGGACCGGCAGGATTCATGAAGAGGTAGATATAGCTTTTGGTGTTTTTGGTTTTTTAATTATGAGACATTACTGCTGCCCCGAATATTTGTATAATGGTAGTTTCGGTAGGAAATGCAGATAAACTGCCCATATTCACTGTATAATGTAATCGATATTAAATTGGGAGAATTCAGATGGAATTGTCCGTGATGCACTATACCTGGTAATAGCCGGATGATATCTTCAATATATTTCGCATGTATACCCGAGTTCATAATTAGACTCACCCTTGCTTGTGTACACCTGAACTTGATTTTCCGATGAAAAATCGTGTGTACTACGATTAGCTAAACAGGAATGTTTTGCATGATATGCAAGATTTGACTTCCTGATTTTGCATGCGCATATTCAAAAAATCAATTCGCTTATAAATTCATGATACTAAAATAGAACTCCTTTTTTTAAGAATGTGGACATCGGCCAGTGACCTGCGGCGGATTCGAATGCCGCGTATAATGGATTTTTGCGGTTGGAGATCAGCACCATCACCACCCGTTGGTCATGTTTTGAAATGTGGTAAGTGAGGAATTTTGCATTAATGGCGCATCATGTGGATAAAACCCCTTATTTTTAGATTCATCGAAGTTTGGCCGTGTGATCAACATTGCGATCCGTGTGGATTTACGATTTCATCCTGGATTTATCCGTACACTGGGCAGGTAAGTCTTGAATTCTTCTTGGCTTTGGCGAATTGTCAGGCGCGTTTTCGGCATGAATGTTATGAATTCGTGTCGCCTAGTTTCGACGCGTCGGTGTTTCCAATCGGCGAATGCATATTTGATGGACTGCAATGCACGTCAGCCTTTCTTCAATCTCGGGTTAGCGCCAGAAATAACCGGATATTATTTATCTGCTGAACGGTGCTGTTGATGAATCCTGTATGGGATTTCTCTTCTCGCGTTCCTGTTCATGCGTGCGTGAATCTTTTCGGTTTGCACGCAATGTACCAGGAAGTTAGACGCCTTCTTGAAAGGCCTCGATTGAAAGCGAGCATTTTCTAGTGCTCCCTGTGTCTGACGGCTAGGAAGCTGGCGTTTATTATTGGCTAGGTTTGCAGCCCTGTTTTTCCTTCGCCCGCAGTGCAATATCTTTCTTCCTCGCCGCCCGGAGAGGAGACGTGTTTATTGCGAGTATACTGTAGGCTGTCCTTCGGCTACAGTAAGCTGTTTCCTAGTCGAGGTTAGCTTGGGGGCGTGGTGATAACGGTTCGTGACAACGATCAGGATGGAAACGGCTAATTACGCAGATGGGAGGGGAAGGGCCTTTCAAACTTCTAAAATTATTGCTGTCATGTGTTCGAGAATAGTTCAACACGTGCGGATACTGTGTTTTCTTGCGTCGTTCGTGTCCATTAGGAAGTTGGAAAAATGAGGAAAATTACTAAGGTCTTGATCAATTAAATATGTGGAAGCGAGACGTTTCCTTTCCTTTCGAGAAAATAGGCTGGGCTGGGCGGATGATGGATGAGACGGGTCCATTTTTGCGCGTGAATGCAAGTGTTACGCATTCGCTTGTCTTACTGTAGGTTATTTTCGTCGATCTTCTTCGTTTTCGAGAGGAAGAATTTTAATCAAGTTTTGTGGTGCATTCATTTTCGTGAGGATCGATATTTCTGCTTTTACTTCCGCCTTTTGTGTTGTCGCAAGCAGCCGAATGACGCATTTCGCTTTCCTGTCTGCCTTACTGCTTGCTTGCTTTCTCCGAGTTCTTTTTCCAAGCACCAAACCCAAATGCTTGGGTTTGAAAGAATTTCATCAAAGTCGGCACTGAACGAACATGCCGTGGTGGTTTTGCGAATTGAAAGGGGGAGGGGTGATGTGGTATGGAAACCACTTCCGCTTTTATGAGAAAGGGAACCTGGCTTGCTTCCAAACTGGAAGTAGATCTTGTTGCTTTTTGCACGCTATTGGCGTGTTATGCAATCATCGATTTTGCCAGGATGGAAGTTCAATTATGCCTTCTCTCGCTCGCTCTTGCATTTTCCTTCTACACGTTCATGTTTATTAAAGTTCCTTCGTCACCAGGGACTACGATGTTTAAAACCGGACGAATCCGGATGAACAAGGAACTTCTCTCTGTCTTGTTGGAGCGGCTGTTGTTGATGTGGAGCGGGTGGCCAGTCGCAGCCGCCTAGCGTAGTTTAGTGTATAGTCAAAGTTCGCAAAAGAAGACGGAAGGATGTTTTGCTTTTATCGAACTGGAGCCGGGCGTCGGTGAAAGTTTACTAAAACGAGCCTCAACTATTTATTGCGTGATCATAGGATAGCATCGAGGGAAATGGGAGGGGGCAGTTGTTGTCTTTGGACGCAAAACTCGATCCTTCGTCACGTATTTCAATACTGACCCACGCCATCTCGTGAGTGAACCGAATTGAGACCATGCTTAAAGACGTATACGTGCATTGGGTCGTTATTTAGTACCTCGAATAACCCCCCCTCCCCTTTAGAATTACGCTTATATTCCGAGGTATATTTCGTTCCGCCTTCGCGTCTTTGTTGTTTCCCCCGGTTTCGCAATTGCCAGTCGGCTGACTGGCTGCCTATACTGTCGGTCGATGGGAGGGTTTTGCGCGTTTGGCATCAATCACACGATTGAGAAAAACCGCTGTTGCACGTTCCTCCAACGCGCGATTTGCTCGATTGCTTACTATTGGAGGGGAGAGCGTGAACGTATATGCCTGGGGTATATCGTCGTCGGTACAACAACGTGTTTCTATGGTCTATGGTGCTTTCGTTTTTCGTACTCCTTCCTTCTTCTATTCGAAGTGACAGCCGTCTCGGTTTATTATTCAGCCACGAGAGAACGTGCGGCTGCCGACGCGTTCGCAAGAGTCCCCTGTTCCTTCGTATTATTGAATTGTGGAACAGCGTGCGCGCGTGTTCAGACCATATTACTTCCTGGTTGCTGTTTCCGCAAGCAACCCATTGCCCTCGCGTCCAACCAAACCAATCCATGCTCCCCCCCCCCCATTACTATGCATTTCACTACATATGCGCTTTTTGTTTAGATTGAAAACGGTTCGAAATCGTATGAAACGTCGATCATTTCTGGCTTCTGTCTATATAAACTGCGGCCGAGAAAAACGGACGGAATTCGATTGAGAATATCGCCATGATGAACACCGCCGCCTCTTCTTCGGTTGTCACCGCCAGAAGCAACGAGGATGGCCAAGGAGCGAGATTCGCCGTGGTACGACTGAAACCGGGCGACAATCTATTGGGCTTATTCCAACTGCTTATTCACAACGGATTCGGCGAAGTATCATTCGTGAATAATCTCAGCGAGACAATATTTCCTGCCGTCAGCGGCGGTGGAAAATGCTCGGCATCGCCTACACCCGCATCGAAGACCGGCGAAACAACGAATCCCTCAAATGGGCACGAGAAAAGTCAGCAACTCAATAGCAACGATCGAGGAGCACCCGAGAAGGCGAAAACGCAACCAGCATTAACCAATACTTCATTTGAACGGTACAAAGTAAGCGTATTGGCTAAGATTTGCGTTTTAGCATTTTAAAACTCCTTTCTTTTCAGCATGAACCTCAGCAACAGTACCAAATTCGGTCATCAGCCGCCTCGGATATGGTGCATCAACAGCAGAAAGCAAACGGTGATTCATTGGGCTGCGTGAATGAGGATTTGATTACGAAGAAGGCAGCATTCAATTTTCAACTGCAAACCACTTCCGTCGCCAGCACATTGCCAGCATTTACGTCGATGCCCTCGAATTTCTTGGGACTGCCGACCATGTCGACATTGAACACGTCTGCTGCCGCAGCGGCAGCCATAGCTGCATTATCCGAAGCAGTCACACCGCCGTATTCGCTCTCCAACTTCTTCGGCAGCGGATTGCAAACAACCGCGCCGTCGGCCACGTTAATTCAGCCCTCGTCCAACACCGGTATTCATCAATATTCACCGGCCATTTTGGCCGCGGCTGCAGCGGTTCAACAGCAACGACAAGCTACCGCCGTCGGTCCAACAGCATCAACGACGCCCACTCGCCCACGGTCACCAGCTGTACAGAATTTATTGAATCACGCGTCTGCTCAGCAACAACGATTTCCCCTGGATCAACAGTACAAACAGCAATTCCAATATACGGCGCATCAGCAACAACGATTGGTCAATCCGGTTCAACAGAATAAGGCTTTACCTCAGAAGAGCCCAGCCGCGTCGCCAGGATCCAGTTCCGGCTCTTCAACTTACAGTGGTCACGGTCGCATTTCCGATGGATCGTTATCATCAATGCCACCCGGATGTGCCACGACTCAACTACGTCAGCGCGGTCAACGTTCCTACGCCGAGGATCCGTCACTGTACGTCGCCTGTAGACTGTGCAAGAACAAGATTATGGGAAGCCGAATATCGAACTTGACGAACCACGTACGTCGACATTCGAGTATGAAACAATTTCAATGCTGCTATTGCGATTATACGCACAACGAGATGGCGAAAGTGCGGCTTCATATGCTGCATAATCACAAGGATAAGGATAGCCAACCGATCGATAATCTCAGTCCGGAGATGCAAGCCAGTTGGGATTTATTGATGAAAGAATGTTTCCCGGATCATTGTCAACAACAGCAACCAACGGCCACCGCGTCGCCTCAGCAACACCAGACAATGGCTTCAGTACACAACCAACGTGTGCAAGGTCAACTGCAACCATCAGCGTCCGTCATGGCTCATCGTCGAGCTGAAATTACATTGGACGAGATCGCTTTCAACGCCCGCAATCTCAACCGTCTGGAACCGGTATCCAATGGTATCATTTCTGGTCAGCAGATTAAAGTGGAGAATGATTTGCAAGTAAGTTTCACTATTATGCGTGTGCAGCACTGGATTTTCATAACCGCTAATAACGTCTCCGTTTTCAGGTTCTTGTACAAGTTCGGGACAGGGAGAACTCCAGCAACACTAGTCCGACTTCGTCAACCTCACCCGCCAGCGGCCGAATTGGATCATTGTCCCCTGGAGCAGCAACACCGCCAGCAGTGGACGCTAGTCAATTGAAACATTTGCAACAATGCATATCTCGGTGCGTTGAATGCGGGATGTACGTCAACTCGAAGCTGAAGCCTCGCCATATACGGAAATGTCATCTGCAGCTGCTGTCGCCGTTCGTATGCTCCATGTGCGGATACGATCACGCCGAACATTCCAAAGTGAAACTTCATATTTGCTTGAAACACGACGACAGTCCAATGGCTCAAGTGGTCACCAGAGATCTCTCCACCTACGCCGAACAGTTGGTACCCGAATATTTCCCCGAGAACCAATATTCCACGAATGATCAAAGGCAAACCGCGGAAGAACCTGCTTCGACGCCTGCCAACGGTACCATTGCCACGGAGGAGCTTATCGTCGATCATCAAGCGAAGAACGATTCAGTGATCGTTTATGGACGTCGAGATTCCGCTGCCAAGGCTTGTCAAAACCAAGAGAAGAAGTGCAAAATTTGTCGTCGACGAATCCCAGCCGACCGCACGATTCAACACATTCAACGTCACATGGTTCGCGCGGTTTATTATTGCGCAATTTGCGGTCAATACGAAACCAACTATCGATTCCGAATAAGGCGTCATTTGAAATTGAAGCATTCGAAGCTGGGAAAGGATGTTAATTCATTCGTCATGAGGTAAGTCTGACTGATCTTGATGTTTTTGGCCTAACTGCTTACAGACATGTTGGAAATTTTAATCCGACACTTCCTGTGACGCAGTAGGATGAAATACACATGCGCGTGAGATGACAATTAGGACTAGTTTTAGTAATCATCATCATAAAAGAGGACACGCGAATAAGCATAGCCAGATTTCGATAAACATAAAATGCCGATTTGGGCGTGTTTTTCAATTGCACGAAAATGTCGATCTGGCACCGCTGTAGTTAATCGGATGCGATGGCGTATTATTGGTGACAGTTGGTACGCGTTTAGTTAGTTTAGTAACCAGTCTTTTTATCGTGACAAGGCACTGCTTGGCATTGCTGTCAGCAGGAAGAGAGAGAAGCGTGACAGGGCCGGGTTTTTGCGGCTCTTGGCAGCTGCAAGTTCCGGGTGCGCTTTTTCTTCATTCTGCAAGCCAACTACGCTAGGCTTGCTCTGCATAAAACGAAGCCAACTTGGCCGAGGCTGGGGAATAGAAAACGCGATATTTCTATCCATGCAATTCACCGGATGTGTAGAAATTCCTGGTTCGGTCTACCCGCTGCGTCTTATCGATTTCGTGATTTCCCTTTGGAAATTACAGTACGAGGTCTTGGGGATGGAGGGTAGGGATATTTGCTTGCTGATGCAAAAGCAAGGCAGTGTTTTTCTGCCTCCTCATCACTCGGCTTCCGTTTGGGAAGGGAAGGGAAGTGAACGTGCAAGTAGACGAGGAAGTTGGAACGTTGCCCAAGAGGCAGGCGAGTCGACTTGTTTGCGTGCTAGCTAGGAGATCTTGTTATTAGCCGAATGAACTTGCGTAAATATGGCGTGATAAGCATACAGATTTAGCTTGGTTAGCATTCGAGCACGTTCATTACGACGGCTACAAAGTCCACTCAAAGGACGCATTGATTAG
>JAQIWJ010001087.1:0-13478 GCA_034695185.1 Discolaimus major
TTGTAGAGGGAAAGGATACCGAAGTGATCGCCTGCCTCAGAGCAGGGGGCGTGCTTTCTTCGTTAGGACGAAAAACCAGTTCTTCAAGTGCATGGCTGGGGGCGAAGTCGTTTGGAATCCGAACCAGATATTCCTTAGTGTAACCATGTACGGCAGCATGGTACGGCAGGAAGCCGACAGGGAAATCAATAAAAAACAGCAGAAAGCGGCTGTTGAAGGCGACTTTATACTACCGACGGAGCGACGGAGACGGAGAGAAAATGCTATACGCAGTCGCGCACATCGCATCACCTGGGGTAAGCGGTTCTCCGTCGTACGTCGACGTACTCCGTCGCTAGTACAATTGCCGAATTTTCACCGACGGAGACGGAAAAGTCGCGTACGGCACTAACGGAGATTTTGGACCATTTTTTGATTCTTCTCCATTTGCTCCGTCGCTCTTTTGGAAATTCATATAAAATCGGTCAAATGGTCAAAAATTACAACTTGGCGGTTTCTAGACCAGTGTTCATCGTAGAATCAGAATCCGGTATCGAAAATCGCGTAGCTGCTATGGAAAATTTTATATTTCATGGTTTTTGAGGACCATTTTTCGCTATTACAATGGCTGTACAAAAGATGGTCTGTGACCACGAAATTGCGAAAGCATGTGGAAATAATATCCCAGGAAGCGTTATAATTCTGGTCATGACAAAATTGGACCATGAAAAATTTTATAACAATGATAAAATATTTTTTGCGCATAAATGCATGCATTATCTTCCAGATTAGTTGCATAAATTATTATATACTTCCACATATACGGAAAACTCATTTTGGCCTCTAATCTCCAGAATTGACTGCATTCTGATCAAGTGATAATAATGAGAAAATAGCAGTGAATTGAAAATCCCACCAATTTCGTAAAGGAAAAGCGCAACATCTAGGGAGGGGGCAGCGACGATGGCCTCCATTTTCTCCGTCGATGTAGCTACGTCGACGTAGCTCCGTCGGTAGTATAAATGGCTACGGCTACGTCACTAAACCGTCTGCAACTCCGTCTCCGTCGCTCCGTCGGGAGTATAAAGTCGCCTTGAGAATCTTTGCGAATCCCATTTTGTGCAGACAAATTCAACTGCTGTACGCAAAATTTGACTTTTTCGTTCAGACTTTGAAGCTAATTAACTAATTAATCATTGACCGTTGGCAAAAATAATTTTCACTTTGTGACTCCTTATTGGAAGGGCTATCAGAAAATCAGTATAAGGACGCGATAGCAGCGGGGCACTTTTCGAAGTTCCCTCGTGAGTTAATTATCATTGTTTAAACGGTTTTCACCACGAAATCACGCGAGATTCAAACTTCATTACAGTTGGGTCCTCATTTAGGCCCTGCTGAACTCTTTCGAAAACAAGCAGAAAACAGTTAGTCGGGATTATTTCTACAGAAACCTTCGAAAATTACTCGCATTGTTGAAATGTGCATTTTTTCTTATTGTTTTCACGTAAGGCATACTGTAACCGCTCAAGCAGAAAATTTTTCCAAGCTTACACATGAAAAACTTGCATGGAATGATCGAGTCTGTTATTTTTCACTACAACGCTACGCTGAATTGGAAAGCAGATAATGATTATCGATTTACATTGACGCATAATTATCGATTGATTTTGATGTCACTAATCGATGCTGCACGGCCGATTGTACGAGAAAACATATTTGTATCCGGTCATTTTGAGTGTAATGATTTGGGTCCTTCTGATGCTGAAGCATGGGTTTTGTGTGATCCTTGAAAATATCCTATCATTCATACTTTTGAAAGTGCATATGCTTTCATGTGACTTATTGCAGGATAGGTGCATATGATCAAATATTGAAGGATCAATTGGACTCTTGATAGGTACACTGTAGTAACCGCTAAAATTGCTAGCTTGTGTGCTTTTCAATGCGGACACATGCAACCGAATTCGTGTAATAATTACAAAAAGCATCATGAACACTAGTTCAATATGGAAATACAGAACCAATACATTAAAATTCAAAATTTATGCCCTTGATTTTGAACAAGGGTGGTCGCATGTTTAGCTATGGTCACCTGATTGAGACCAATTTTTCTCAGACTGCACAATTTGATAGCCGCCTTTCTGAATTGGCGATTAAAAGCCAAATAGGAGAAAACGGCAACCGTAGCATTGATCGAATACGCGATATTCGATTGCGGACCGCCCAAAAATGATGGCAACGCCATGCCAGTAATGGTTGCCCAAAAAGAAATACTATTCGGTATGACGACTAAACAGAAATCCACCAATACAACACTCATCATTGATCGGGTTAATTGAATTTGTTTCCTCATTCGGCCGGCTTCACCGCTTAGAATCGGTAATTTCCCGATCCGTTTCGTACCCAGTATCAATGCGGTTACAGTAAGCACAATGGCCACCGTTCCACCGATGGCCGACGCTGCTCTTCCGAATGCCGTGTATTCTTTTCCGAACACATTCGTTTGGACGCAACTCAAAGTGACCGGTGGTAAATAAGTTGCTGAGAAACTACCGACGGATACGGATATGATAACCGATGCGAACGAGATCCATACTAATCGCCACATGCGTTTGGAATCCATCCATTTCCTGAACCAATGCGGTGCTGCCACCGCCAATAATCGTTCCACGCCGACCAAACACAAGAGTAAAGCCGAACTTTGGAATGCTAAGGGATAAGCTACGGGATAAATCAGCTTTACGCAATCCCATACTGACATGGATTCGTTGATGATTCGTCTTTCCACAATACGAACGATACCGGCTACCGCGATATTTACGCCGCATATAAAATGGCTGCATGCGAAACCGAAAACCAATGGTGATTGACCAAGCAATTGCTTATCAGTGAATAAAATAGCGAAGATAAGCGAATTCGTACACATTGCAGCAACGCCAAAAATCGAATAAGCGATTGATAAAGGATCGATTGGAATTTCGGTCATATTAGACATGGCGGGAATTCGAATATTTGCTCACGAAAGCGTCGGTGTGAAAAGCGAGCAGAAATTGGCAATGCACCTTTGGGAATTTCCAAGCTTTCCATGCCCTGTTTTCTTCATTATGATTTTTGAATGGCTTTTATGAGTTATCTAATGATGGGTCGCGAATTTTGCCATCTTTGCATAAAATAATTACCTGGCTATGAACTGATAAGGCAAATTCTGACGATCTGCTAATGATGTACTTATGACTGAAACGTGAGCATTCATATCTTTCAATGCGTGAACAATTTCCATCCATGCTGACATTTGCGTCATAGCTGATGAGGATAGTTGTGATCAGAAATCCTAACCATTGATCTTCCTGGCCTGATTTATAATTGTACATGCACGTGGCCCAGATTCATGTGTTTTCTTCAAGAAACTAAAGCATCATTATCTAAGACCAGATTACATGATCGGGACAGATTTTCTTCCATGCATTTTGCATGGCATACTGTAGACGGTAGTATGCATCGAATTCCGTTCGGGTGTACTGTAACCGCTGTTACGTTTGGGGAATTAGGCAGGTGGAAGAGAGACGACCGTTCCGGAAGTAGATTTAATGGAAGACTAAACTTCTACGTTCAACAGGCATAGAATGTAGGTAGTAGAAAACTGGATATGCACGTCATGGCAAATGATGATATCGAATTGGGTAGAAACCCAACAACCGCACCAATAGGGGACTGCATTTACGGAATCCCTCTTGCGAAAATCGATCATTTCGCAATAATATTTCAGTCCATCAGCATTGCTCGACTTGACCAGATGATGCATTGTTATCATGCGCACATGAATCCATGTTAATATGCCCATAATCGATTACATAAATCGCAAAGTATATTGCAAAAATGCCCCCCATATTTTCTGGGATAAATGTGCACGCTGATTTCAAAAAACCAGCTTTATTTTCAAGTCCGATCAATATTTACTCACTTGATCAGAAATATCGATTTCAAATATCTCGACTTCTGATCCGTTTGAAATTGAACTCAAAAATATCGTATAATTAAAGATTGTGATCACCAAATGATCAACGATTTGAAAACCGATCACATTATCAATGTACTTTTGACCATGCAATTTTGACGTTGGGTCACACCCAAAATTTCACCAAAATGCATCTCATAAACATGTAGTTCAAAAAATCACACTGGAAAAATATGCCTGATCCACGCGTTGTAGAAGTTCGTATCCGAATGCGTATTGGAAAATGCATAGAAGTACTAAAATTCTGGCATCCATTTTGGAGTATTGAAAAACTCGCATGCCAGAAACTTTCACTGTTCGAGAAAGAAGGAAGGCGTATTTCCGGATATGCACAAACCTTCATAAAATTAGTGAACAAAAGAACTCGATTTCCGGTGTGTGAACTCGATTGCATGACTTCGGGGCACGCCATTTGTATATGCAATGTTGACTTTGATCATCTTCGTGATTGAAGTGGCAGAAAAATATGCACTCTGAAACATGAACAGAATTTGGCCATGAAAATATTGAAAAAATCACATGATTTGCTATTTTGATCACCTGATCGGTTGATCTTGATCATGTAATTGCAAAATATGGGAATAAATCACTGGATTTTATGATATCGATTGATTATATCTTGATCATGTATGTGCAAAATATTGGAAAAATCGAATTTTATGAAAGCGATCGATCTATCTTGATCATGTAATTGCAAATTTCGCAAATTTCACTTTTTCCAGGCCAATTTGCTGATCACGCTTGCTTTTTGTCCAAGTAATCACTTTACTCTGAACACAGGCACCGCATCGAAGGTTCATTGCGTCAACCCTGGCTCATTGTCATTTTCGGATCTGATCGAGATCGGTCGGTTCATCGTTTGTTCTCTCGTCTCGCCGTGCGTGTCAATCGAATTCTACAGTACGACGTCACCAATTCACAGTGCGATGGATGCGAAATCGACGACGGAAGGAAATCGTGATCCGATCGGGCAAGAATGGTTGACCAACGAAGAATTCGAAGCGTGGATCGATGAGATATCCGATCCGGACGACGAAGAATGGCAAGCGTTGATCAATGAAATGTACGACGAAGAATTGGAAGCGTTGATCAATAGGTACGGTCTGGATTTGGAAGCGCCCGAGAGCGATGGAAGCGGAGGTATGGACGTCGGTTATGTTCCGCCTAGTTCGGTGAGTGCTTTTTGCTTTATCGATTATTTTTTGAATGCTTTTGAATGCTTATGCATTCAAAAAATGCGTGCATTGTATGCGCATTCTAATTGATCAATTTCTGATCATACTGTAATTAAATGCACTCCGTTTTTTCAGAAACCGAAACGTGGTCGAGGAGCATCGGTAATGCGGTCGTGGTCGTGGTCGTTGAACTCGTGGTGCTCGACGCGGTTCCGGTTCAATGATGGAAGAATGAGAAAGAAAAATGATCACGAATGATGTATTCGATGATAATCGATGATTTCACTCGATCTCGTATTCCCACGTCTATGCTCGAATTCGATGTAATGTCCTATTTACTCACGATGTTGATTATGTGATCGGAGATTCTGGAAAAATACTTTGCGGAAATCGATTGTGATTATGTAATTTTGCAATCATTTTAAAATCAATGTGCTAATTTTTGTACCTATTCAAATTTTGCAATGAATTTTGTGTGCATAATTTCGCACGAAATATATTCTGATTTCATATCCATACAACAAATTGGTACACGAATTACAAAAATAGTGCACAAAAAGCATGCGATCAATGCCAATCAAAATTATCAATCAATCAATGGATCATATCTTTTATCGATGCAACGTCGTCGATTCGTCCACTCGATCACTGGACCATACTCATACGCATCCAAATTTCGATTGGAGCCAACGAGCCGTCATTCGACGTTGAATGCTGAAAGAAAACGGTGTCAATTTGGTAATGCCAATAAAGGCATCAAATCACTTCTTACCTGATCAGCATTGATTCGAGTTGACGAAATTCCGTCCAAACTTGGATGGCTGACGTTCCACATTTCCAAATTCCAATATCCTTCAGTCCTTCGAGCGTTTAGGTCGAATCTGAAATGAAGTGTGCTGTATTATCAGTCAATTTTTATCAACAGGAATTCTTACCTGATCAATCGCAGCTTGCCCATTTTGTATTCATCATCTCGATGATCGGTGTCAATGATCAGATGTTGTTGAAAATCGTTCCATTCGACCGTCTGGAATTGCTGGTCCATCGTTGACCGCCGACCAGCATTTGATTTTCTGAAAAGAAATGTCAATGTATTGATGGATTTTGAAAACATTACCTCATTATGATTGATCGTCCATTCGATTCTTCGCCAATAAGCGATCATTGATCAGGTCTTGTTGAGCATCGATGGCTTCATCCGAATTCTTCTGTCCGCCAATGTTGAGTTTCCGTGATTAGTATTGCGCAATTTTACAATTCCTGCTAGTTGCAATTTTACATGATGTGCATTATACATTTATTTTCAAAAAAGCCCATTTGGGCAATCAGGAGCCTCATCAGCAATGGTCGATTCAGGCTAGTCTGCCCTTGTCAACTTCTTGCCTCGCCATCAACCGATTTTTTAGAATTGCATGACTCATTCAATGATTGTGTCCTAACTTTGCAATGCGATGCATTCTCTGTGCTCAAAAATAAACAAAGCACTTACCATGGCTCTTGGATTCAGTCACCAACATTCTTTCAACGTCCGTCGTTCATGGACCGAAACTGAGCATCGATTTCCAGACACTGATCGTTTGCCGCCATCGTTGATCATCGATATCGATTTCCAATATTGAATACGAGACGTCTTTCATCGATTATTGAACAACTGAACATTCGAAATTTACGAACATTTCTTCACCATTTCTAGAACCGGACTGATCACGACCAAAACACAAGACGAGAATGACGACCTTTCTCCACAGCGTAACAGCCGTGGAAATGAAAATCCGAAAATCACTTTACTCTGAACCACTGGCGGCGGTAAAAAAGGCGGTGCTCGCTTCTGATTGGCCAGCCTCGTTTCTACGCGTTCAATATGCTCCGCATGCGTTCCAAAATCGAACATTTTTCTCCGATCGGCCAAATCGATCAATCCTGATCAGATGGATAAAAATCGATATCACCATCCCTGATTATCCCGGAAATAGTCTTCGAATGAAAATTATAGCGTGAATATTGCGCAATTTATGCCTGCGCAAAATTTTGGCATTAACGAAAGCTGAAATTCGCCTTTGATCGAACGCAATTTTCATAATCTTCCATAATTTCCAATCTCGAACATAGACAGGCAGGTCAGATGGAGAAAGAACCAGAACCATTGAGAACGATGTTTTGACTATACACACGCCCTGGGTCCTTTGTAAAAATTTGCCCTACTTTTTGTGCGTGCAAAAAACTGGGCTTGATTTTTGCAAATGGAAAGGAATATCCAGATTGAAAGTTTCAATGCTAATCAAACAAAAACCAATTTTGGCTTAGCTTGCATTGCAAAACATTTTTATGCTACCTAATTGCGTTGATAAAGTTTTTTTCATTCCTGACATAGAAGGGCATGATCACCATGCACACAGGATACAGGTCTACGCTTACAAATAACCAGTGGTCATTTTTCAAAAACGTGCTAAAATTAACGCCATTCGTTTCCCCATGCTTCAGTTAGCATAAATCCTTAATTTCAGCTAGTTCCGATGAGTAGATATCGAGAAAACCTTGTACGTGTTTATGATCAAAAATCAATGACACCATTGAATTCTGCATAGCTGATTTTATAGAAGTCATGTTCTTCGCTATTTTTTGCTTCATTGCTAAAATTCATGCTTGAACGGTTACAGTAAGCCAATATATCCAGACCCATGCAATAAATCGATTTCGATATGATTGGTGCTCCATATGCATATTTTCTGGGATAAATAAGCATGCTGATTCCAAAAATCGTCTTTATTCGATATCTGATCAATATTTACAGGTTTGATCAGAAATGTCTATTTCCTATATCTCGATTTCTGAGTGATCAGAGTATGATCATTCGATAGAAGCGTAGTCGATTTGGCAAACCGTGTAATCAATTGCAGTTTTGGAAATGCACTTTAGACAGACAGAATAAAATTTTTCTTATCAGTAAATAGGGCAGGAACAGTAGCGAAAGTCATACGACTCTCTTATCAGATAACAAAATCGGCTTAAAATCGATTACAAAGACGCATAAAAGAACTAATCACTGATTAGAGAGACGGAAATTGGCGTGTGATTATGTGAGGACATTTTTCTGCCCCCCTTGATTGCCTACGGATTTAGTATTGCCAATTTCGGTGATTGGATAGGTAAATTGGCATGATTACCAAATGTGCATATCGAAAATCTCTTCAAAATCACCTGTGTAAAGCTGTGACAGCTGCTTTTTGAGACCAACTTTATGGTAGACATTTTTCTGTGCAATTTGCCACGGCAATTTTTCGTAGAACCTGAAAATGGCCATTTGGCAATGCGTTTTCCTCGCATTGGCACTCCATCTGGCACTGGCCAAAGATCAATCACTAAAATTCGTCACAGTAGTAAGTGCTGGCCCTGAATCTATACAGTACGTCAGCTCATGGCTGGCTCTAAAAATTAATAAAACCAATGGACGTAATAATTTCAGATTTGGAGGCATGGTGATCGTGCACCATCGGATAAAACTTTCCCAACTGATAAAGGGAATACGGATTCATCCTGGCCTCAGGGATTTGGTGAATTGACTGATGTATAAATGCATGGATTTTCCCATGGCTGCTGTAGGAAAATTTTCCACGCAGATTGGCATGAGACAACATCAGCATTTGGGACGATATTTGAGGAAACGTTACGTAGAAGATAAGGGCTTTTTATCAACCGATTATAAATCCAAAGAGGTCTGATGCATTTGTAAACGTCAATCCAAAGAATGAGACGAGATTCTATAGATTTACGTCAGAAGCACCAGTTTCAATCGAACCATCATGAGCGCATTATCCAATATGGCAGGAATGTATCCGCCTCCGAATGGTAGTGAATTCCTACAAGGCATTACGTGGCAACCGATTCCCATTCACAGCCAACCGCGCGAAATTGATCCAGTACGCATAATGAGAATTGAAAAATCGGCATGAAAAAATTTGCGCAATTTTTCCCAGATGCTCTGGATGGACTGCCCGTGTCCTCGTGAAGTTGAGTTGTATCAAAATGAAATCATGCAATCCCAGGAAATCAAGGCTATCGAAAAGGCCAACAAGCATTTCCTGGAATTCGTCCGTATAAAAGCCGGTGTGGAAAAATTACCCCTGGACGATGTATGGGATATTTGGGATCCGTTGAATTGCGAAGTATAAAATCGATTTTTCCATTCAAAAAATCACGGATGCGCTTTTGATTCACAAAATCATGATACCATTTTAGAGGATCCATAACGACACTCATACGTGGCCTGATTGGGTTACACCTGAAATTTTCAAGAATTTGACCCATTTGACGGAACTTTCCACTCGGTATTATTATCATGATCCGAGGATACAACGCTTCAGGGGAGGTCGGTTTGTGAAATATGTAAAAAATCGATGCCTGATCATGATGTTCCGATTTAGGCATGTTATTCAACGAGATCGCGTTGAGGATGCATCAAAAGGCCACTGGTCAAACAGCAATGGTACCAGCTGATTTGAAATATTTCGTTTATTCAGCTGTAAATGACCAATGAATGAAGACTGGTCATTTTAAAATCCAAAAATGGCATTTTTAGCACGATACAACCATGATGGCATTACTGGAAAATCTCGGCTGCTATTATGGCCATCACGCTCATTTGCCCGAATATGCAACTGCCATTTTATTCGAATTACACGAAATGCAAGGGAAATATTCGGTCCAAGTAAAAGACATATATTCAATCTGAAAATTCGGGCGTGAAAAATTCGAATTTAGACATGGTACGTAAATGAGACATGGCCAACCAAGGATCCAGTACGGCTCGAAGTGAAAAATTGCGACCTGAACGGAGTTGATTGTACATTGGAGACATTTGCCAGCATTGCATCGTCACGTGCACCTAGTGATTGGTTGACCGAATGCGGCATCACCGCGAATGTTAGTCAGCCTCGATCGGCTACAAGTAATCACTGATCGCCTAGTGTATTCCAAAAATCGATATTCCCATTTTCCAGTTGCCGCAATCATTCTTGGCATCACAACAGCAATTTCTACGTTAGCATTCTTGATCACCTTATTCATGCATTGCAACAGAGGACAGAAAAAAGTGAATACAAATTTCTAATGCGTCATTGAATGCTAAATAGCGCAATTTTAGGGTAAAATATCAGAAGCTAATATTCAAAATGGCCGTGGATTGGCTAGATATTCATAGGCGGATTAGATTCATTATCAGTTTGATCATACGCCTGCATGCTAATTCCATGTGATTTCTGGTGATGCAAAAATGCAAAAAGAAATGCACCTGGTGGGAATCGAACTCACTGCACACCACAGTGGTTGTTTTTGGGTATCGATTTTTTGCATGATCAGATTAGGAAAGAGCTCATTGGATGCATAATTTGTCCATCTTCAATTTTTACATTCATGATATCCAGATATGCTCCTTGAATTTGAAATGGAAAATCTAACCATATCACCATGATTACGAATCACCAGCAATCAATCGATAACCGAACTACGGATTGGGATCCCTATTACTCAATCCGCATTCCGCATACCAATCACTTTCACTGATGGATTTATTCTTTGCAATATTCATGAACGTATTCAATTCACAGGGATCATTGCATCCTCGGATTTTGACCTTTACCGGCGGTGTGGAACCTTGATCTTTCGTATAGTAAATCTGTAAATAGTCATTTTGAAATATGCATTTTTGGAAAGAAATCGATATCGTATTACTTCTATAGTGAATTTGCCCGGTTGCTTTTCGTGTAATTCGTAAAGCATTGCACTGGCGTACGGGGGCATTTCACCATCATAGGCGCCTAATATCTCCAATTGCGCAATCAGGGTTAGGTCGTGCTGAAAAATGACCATTCCGAGGCACGGGTCATCATGCATGCGAATTTGCGTGCAAATATTTGACTCATATAGAGCCAAAAAAATCACTCACAGCAGAATACGCGTAATATTTCAATGCCGATGGTATTTGATCGCTATTTTTAGCTTTATTCTCGAATCGTGTAGAAATCTCGCCAAACAGAATGCCTGCAAGGAATCATGCAATTTGCATGCTGAATTTGTACTAATGCTTTGCATAGTACCTCCCATCAATCTTTGAATTCTTTCCGTATGATATATGAATTTCGTCGATGAATGGAACAAAGATGAGATTTTGTCGAATATTTGCGGAGTGACCCACGAAGGCCATGTATGATTATGCATCATCTGGAAAAGGCCTACTGTAGTTTGGTGTGTATGATTCTGGAACTTGTAAACTCCGCAATTTTCTACGCTGCATACCTCGCAAAATAATGGGTCGTAAACCATTTTGATATCATCATAAACCCAACTCTCTAATTTGAGGCCGGTTTGATTGCTTAGCCAATCTAAGAAATCCCTGTTCTCGAGTTCCACTTTTTTCACTGCATCCATTTTTCGGATCTCTTTCTCTTTGACGTCCTTGTACGTTGGGCACGGTCGGTCTGGCCAAAGGAGCTGAAAATGATGGAACATGGCTTGTTGAGATTAAGCTGAGGCTAACATAAGCCTAGCCCTAAGCCCTGATGTTCCAGTATACTAATACTAATACTAAAACCTCATACTAAAATGTTTTTGGAATTAGTATACTATACCAATACTATACTGAAACTCCAGGAGATTTTATACTATAATTATACTATACTAAAACTACAACCTAGTATTAGTACAGCTTTTGGTAAAATATTTGAATTTGGCGCCAAAATATTGCACGCAAGTTTGAATTTGGCGCAAAAACATGCATGGAAATTTGAATTTGGCGCTAAATGTACACGCATATACTGAAATTCCCAGTACTATAAAACCCATACTAAAACTTTTCACAAGTTTTAGTACTATACTATACTGAAACTCGAAGGTTTCAGTATACTATACTAATACTAATACTAAAACTCGGCCGTCATACTATACTAATACTATACTAAAATGAAATTCTTATACTAGAACATCAGGGTATGGAGTGTCGATATTTCCCTATGGGCGGTTACAGTCTACCATTCAATTGGGTATCGATTTTGCAGTCATGGAATGATTGAGACGACGTATAAGCATGATTTCCAGCACAATCGATCATGGTCTATATCGCCTGGTGCTGCTAAAATTGATCAAAAACCAGTAGATAGGAAATCGATATTTTTGTTCAGGTCAGTAAATATCCTAATATAAAGGTGATTTTTGGAATCAGCGTGCTTATTTATCTCAGAAAAACAATTTCGGGCGGGCACCAATCATATCAAATTAGCGTTTTCAAATTTTTAAATGTGGCCATCCCGTTGAACATGGTCAATGATTATTATTTAGAAAATAAAGCAAGAAGACATAATTTCCTGTATAATCGAACATGCTCTATCGATTCGTGCAGTCAAAATCGATCGATCACGCTTGTATCAGAAATCGATAATATTGAGTAACTTTTGAAATATGATTGCTATTTGGAGAAATAATAACACTGTGATGATAATCATGTCAAATTATCCCAGAAACCATGCATTGGCACACGTATCGTGTAAATTATCGATTTCGAAATTTTTCAAAATTTCCTATCATTACACAGGATCATCGATCAATGATATTTGTGTATAGGATTATCTATGATATGGGTATACTTTCCTGGACAACCGAGCACTGTGAATTGATTGGCGAAGTCAAAATTAAGCTACCACCTTTCTATCAGAAATTGATCATTTTGATCAAATCCCTAAATATCGATCGCACGACAAAATAAATAGAATTTTTAGAATCAGCATGTCAACTTGTCCCAGAAAAAGTGCATTTTGTGCACTGATCACGTGTATTTTCAGAAACTCAAAGTTTGGAATTGCCTGTGCTTTAGGCATGATTTTTAATCGGTGATTTCGGATGAAAGAAAAAGGTACAAGATATTGGGTAAGGGTGTTTCTCTGTACAATCGACGACGATGCATCCATTGATCATGGTCTGATCAATAGGAAATTGGTATACAGAAACGTTATGACCAACTAAATAAATTTCATACATGAGGTCCATTAGGGTGTAGGGTCTAACGCAAAATCTTCAAAAGACTAATCTGATCAGAATAAGAAGTATCCGTCATGGAAATGGACATCGCTTACCTCTTGCTTGACCCAGAAATTTCTTCAAATGTTGGCCTGTTTTTAGAGATGTGGCAATATTTTGGAGATTTCTCCTTGGTTGGTAGGACTGAATGCTGATGCTGTGGGAGAAGCAATCAAAAGGAAACCGTTCACTGTGTGAATACTTGCTTCTGGCTCTAATGTCAAATTCTAATTGAATGCTGAATC
>JAQIWJ010001088.1:0-13478 GCA_034695185.1 Discolaimus major
GATTACTTTGCCTCCAGAATAACCCTGCTCCCCTGGTAGTATATAGTGGAAGGGGGGCTATACTGCACAAGTACCGGCAGAAAAGCCAGTGAAGCGATTGCTCAAAATTTTTAGGCCAATGCAACGAGGCCCGCTCTTATTTTCGTCGGCTAGGTTGTGTACGCTTGTCTGTAAGATAAGGCGTACATTGTGAGTGAACATCACAGGAAGAAGTTGACCTTCTAATAGCCTGACCCCCCTTTTGGATTTTCTATGCAATGTGAGTCTAGCATTTTTATTTTGTGGTGACCAGGAAATAGGCAGAGAGGGCAGAATTTTTATTAGGCTGCGTCAGTAAATGCAGGAAACATGCATTTCCTTCTGAATAACTAACATTCTCCTTTGCTTTCAAACAGCTGTTTCCCATTGCCATTTTTTCCCTTTGTCCTTGAGTAGATTGGTTTTTAGTCATCCTGGCTAATTTTTCAAGATCGTATGATTAGAATGCTGTTTTGTCGGGTTTCCTGAAGCCTCCGCTGATTTTTACAGCATAAATTGAGGGCACTTTTTCAATTCCGTTTCACTGTAACCCTATATTTTCCAATCAGATGACATATTTTGGTCATGCTGATTTGATACTGCTGCTGGCTGTGTCTTCGAAATGTTCGGCAAGCTGGCAGAAATTGATTGGTTTTCGATTAATGGACCATTATGACATTTACTGATCATATCCACTTCGTACTCATAATTTATGACTTTGTTTTTCAAACAGTACTCACATGAATTACCGTTTACCTGACGGATCTTTTTCTCTGCGCTTTTGACGTTGTTTATGAAAGCGAATTTCGTTAAAGCCAATTCGTCTGCGCAGTGTTCGCATTTGCCCTTGCGTACGTTGCGTTTAGACTAACCGGTTTCGAACTACCGAATTATCCATGTTTGTTTGCACGGGGTTGGGGGAGGTCCCAGCTGAGATTTTTCGGTCGGTATTGAAATTGCGTAGGATGTAAGTTTAGGGTTATTATAGATAGTTGTTTAGGGTGTTAATCTGGTGTATGAAACAGGACTTTCCAAATACCTTAGGCTATTTTGAATTAAAGGCTGGGAACTGATAATTGAGTGACAATGAGTTAGTTTTTAATGGTGGTCTGATACTGATAAGACAGTTATAGATTGCTGATTGGACTGGCAGCCAGTATGGCATCAACTTTAGGATGCCTAACTTTCTCAGATTGTGCAGGCACGGCATGTTTCAGGAATGTGATTAGCAGAAATTTTGAGTTGCAAAAATTCAGCAGACCAGTCAGGATTTGTCTTGAGGCCAGTCTTGCATTTCTAGTATCACATTCTAATGGCTTATCTGTCGCAGATTGCATGGATTTTGCCATGCTAGCTAATTGAATCACTCGATTTATATCAGCATATCAATAACAAAAATTTGCACTCAGGTTTATTTATGGCATAGAAAATGACACCATATAAAGTAACGAATGGATGTTATGCTTTTGATGCCCCCATACAAATTTTGCCTGTACCTTTTACATGCATTGTATACTCAAAATGCATGTTGAATATTTTCTTGCTATGTCAATATTTTGGTCCTGGTCGAAAGTTTGCATTGCAGTGGCTTGTGAAGAAAATGTCTTGCAGCTTTATTTGAATAGCTGCGTTTTTCGATGTATAAATTATGGTGACTAATTTGAATTTGTACAGGATATGATGCATTGTAAAATAATGCACGTAGGCGTGCATTGCATGACTGTGCAATGCGCACATTAGCAGCAATACTTGCTGTGCAAGCTACAGTAACCTTTCTTGCATATAGGCAACCATTGGACGCAATGGTTGCAGCAATACTTGCTGCACAAGCTACAGTAACCTTTTTTCAGCCACTTTGCGTTGGAAAGCAGTGCCGTTACCTTCTCGCGCGACAGCTCAATACTACGTGGCTCCATATCAACGTTACGGTCATACGGTGGTCAATTACAGAGGTCGAGCGTTCGTTTGGGGCGGACGAAACGATGGCGACGGAGCGTGCGATATTTTGTACTCATTCGATCCGGCCACGAATAATTGGTCAGTCATGGATACTACGGGAGTAACGCCGCCTGCACGAGACGGACATACGGCCTGCTTAATGGGCTCGTCGCAAGATCAAATGGTGGTATTCGGCGGATTCGAGGAGGAATTTCAACGTTTTTCAAACGAAACGTATATATTCGATTTCCGAAATACGAAATGGTTGGAAATGAGAACTGCGGTAAGTGAAATTGGATTCATGTAATCCAAATGGACATGATGCAATCTTTGCAGGGTCTAGCGCCGCCGTGGCGCGATTTCCATACGGCCACCGTGATCGGATCGAAAATGTACGTATTCGGCGGTCGATCGGATCAGATGGGCCAATTTCATTCGAACAAGGAAGTGTATTATGATCATTTGAAATATTTGGATCTGACCGATTCCACTTGGTATCAGCCGACCATACATCGAAATGGCGGCGATCAAAAACCGTGCGGAAGGAGGAGTCATTCTGCGTGTAAGTATTGATTGATTTAAATATGGTGGTACCCTACTTGGCACCAATTGAACCTGAAGCATCTTCAAGAGCCTGATCATGATTGATTTTTAGGGGAATACAATGGATGCTTGTACGTTTTCGGCGGCTTTAATGGCAACGATAGTCGTCATTATAACGATTTACTTAAATACGATCCAGGTAAGATGTTGCCATATAATTTCTCAGATAGTAATGATGACTTTTTCAGTGGAATCGAGATGGCATCGTATGAAACCGCATGGACAAGGTCCGAAACCGAGGCGTCGCCAGTGTTGCGTATTGAACGGTTCCAAATTGTATCTCTTCGGTGGCACCAGGTAAGTGCTGTGAGGCTCAGTTTGGCCATGCACCCAAATTTGGGGATTCTTGGCCTGCAACAGTATGACTTTTTCAGCCCTCTTGTGGAAAGTCCAGTGTTCAATATGAATGATCCATTGTGGCCTGAACGTAATCTGGTCGATCATTCGGATTTATACGTCTTGGATATGGGTAAGTGATAATGATCATTATGCGTCCAAGAAGGATGCATCACGCACATCAACCTTTGATTGCGCAATTTGGAATGGCTGGTGATAATGGGACGTCTCGTTTCAGCACCATCATTGAAAACGTTGGCCATGACGAAAGTGGTCAATGACGCAAGGTTGCATTCGCAATTGAACTTATTGCCAGCCGAATTGAAGTGAGTAAATTGTGCCTTATTGTTGAAGCACACGCAAGGCGAAGTGTCTGTGCAAATTGCGCAATTATCAGATATTCTCACATCGAAGGAATCATTAATGCTTTTCTTTCAGGTGGGAAATTATGGCGATCACTAATCCGAATAAGATCAGCCAACCTCGAGCCGATTCGAGTGGTTGAAACGATTGGTTAGGATATGCCATTCAAGCCTGCTCATGCAAAAATTCTGAATTCTTTTCATTTCAATTGAGCTAAGGAAAGGTGTGTTTCCACGGCATCCACCGGCATGTGTGATAAAAAGTATTGGATATCACTGTTATTGTGTAATTAGCTATTGTGCATTATTTCGATCATTGTTTTCTTTCAAGTTGGTATTGCTTGGGAGGAGGAATTTGTGGCATTTTCAAGAGTGTATTTCTCTCGTTTAGACTGAATTTATTTTTTGCAATTTGATGTGAAATAAGTGGAATGTGTAGATAATGAATAATGCACGAGTATACTGAGTGGTAATGATGTATTATCAGTCATCAATTCTGCCATCAACTTGTTCATTTCTCATTTCCATGGTGGATTGAAGAATTTCCTATGAGGAGTTCGAGATTTTATCATGGATTTCGGGCTCTCGCAGAACGTGGAGGTGCCTGAAAATGAGGATTGTTAGATCACTTGGTCTATATGATCAGGATTCGTACCTGGAGTTGTGCCAAGCATATCAGTACAAGCGACACTGCTGCTGCCAATCAGTGGCCGACATTCGCTGGATGCCAAAAATCGAGCCCAATATTCCGGAGACAGGTCCAACATGAGTTTGATAACCGGAAAAATTGCATTATGTTGATCCCGTAGGATGGATGACAAATTAGCTTACTGCCACTTGATTATGCGTTTCGTTGATGCCTTGTTGCATATGGATGGTTGTGCTGGAATATCCCACTATGGTCGGTCCGAATACTGTGGCCAGATTGTTTATTGGCATTTTATTCTCGTTGGCGAAATAAGCCACTCTGAAAATTGATCACGCCATTGTATGCTATGCGGATTGCGCAATCTCATATATTGCGCAATAGTACTGGAATTGAGCAACTATGCTCGAATTGCGCAATATGCTTGCATTTTTATCAATGCACTTATGAATGGAGCACAATGACCGCCAATTGCGCAATGCAATTGCACGATCATGTTCAAATTTTCTCAACATGAAACCTCACTTTTGCAAATGTATAACCAAAAATGCCAACGTATCCCTGTTCGGTTGTGGTAAATCCACAATCGCTCGATGCAACAACGGCAACGCTTCTCGGATTCGATCGACCATTGATGCGGATTTGACGAATTCATGCCAAGATGTAGTTGGAATCAAGGGTTCCCGAAGTTGGTGCAGGAATTTCTTGATACATCCAGCGATTACATTGATGTCCAAAACTAAACGCTGAAATAAGTAAGTCAATTTGATAAAGGTCAGGTTGATCAAAGGATCATAGTTTACCAAATTCGGAGTGCCACGACCGAACAAGAATCGTTCCAATAGTTCATTGACTTCTGCTTCGGATCTGAAAATAGAGGTCATGAAGTCAAGGGTCATCTGGATAGTGCTAGTGCAAGGTTCCCACATCGACCACACAGTTCACAACTGATATTGGCAGCGTCCACATGTGGATCCAGTGGACTCATGTCCACCAACACCTTAATCCAAAATGCTCACCCAGGCACACGATACAATCCAACACTGGTCACACCTCGACGTTCGATCTCATTGACGCAATGCACAATAACATTGGGTATCATTGGCGGCTCTCTTGGGACGAAGTCAGCCAATATTCCACGTTGACTCTTCGCAGCTGGAGTCCCATGAGCGATGCATGGTAACAGCGCATATTCACGACATTCCGAGTGACATTGCAGTTTGCATACTGAAATTGGATTCCATTCGAAGCAATGCATATTCCATCACTGCAACTGCAGTTTTCAGTCACATACTTTCACACCGCCACATGGCGCTGGCGAATGCAAAACGCCTGTCGCAGTGATCACAATATTCGGCTTTGAATGATGTCTTTTGCAAGAACGTGTGCCGACGTCCATGAGTTGGATCAGTGGCAGGGCTTCTACAAAGCGTGTGGTCGGTGTCAGTGATCATCAGGATCACATGTAAGCGGGATCATTATCAATGGTAAGGCAAGTAAGTGTCCAAGGTTCCTCTGCGATCGCTGACCCAAGCCATGTGGTCAATGACCAGGGTCACAGTCAAATGTGATCGCTGAGAAAGGATCACGACCATACCACACCGCACTTACAGTACAGCCAAATCAGCCACACTCTTCATGGGGCGCAACTGTGGTGTTTGCGGCAATCCCATGATGTGCGGTTCGGAGAAACTGCGATTCAATGTTGGAGTGCGATGGATTTCGGTCAATGCCCTTGGTTCGCCACCATTGATCGGAATCGTGAATGTGGCCGTAGCAACCACAGCGCCTTGATTCGGATTCTGCATGCAGAGCAGTTGGTCAGAGAATGTGAAATTTGGACATACGATTATGTACTTGGCTTGGCGGTTCTTCCTTGGATCGTTTGCGTGGTGCTTGCGTGTCCATGTCATCTATGAACGGGGCACTGGGTTCGACTCTGGTGGCGCTTCGACTGCGTTTTGGACGGGATGCCTCATTGGATCTACAATATATGAGTGTCTGCGGATTTTGATTATGAGCCAGATGTTGCTTATGCAGAGCTGCAAAGTGATTGCTTGCACAGCAACAGATTGTATCAGTCCATCAAGTGTCAAATGCATGATTGCAATATGTAACTGCAGTCCACATTGCCAGGATTGCGTGCAGAAGCGACCCCATAGCCATGCAATTAGTGATTGCATCGATCAACATGCAATCAGTTGCACAAAAGCGACTGATCAGTGTCACTTACTCCTTCCGACCCCTGGCATCAGCCGCAGCAGCAATCTCAGTATTGGTACTATCACCGGTCTTGTCGTAATCGATTATTCCTTCATTCGAAACCGCATTGTAAGATTCGTTACGTGGCAGTGTGGTCCTAGAAGTAAACATTTCAACATTCTATCCAATGCTTTTAATGTTGGTCATACGTTGAGGCTGGACGATCCATTAGGAATTGCAACTTTTTCCTATTGTATTCTGGTAACGAATGCACTTCATCTCGCAACAAATCACGAACCATATCGATTTGCCTTTCCTGCAATTAGTGATCAAGGGGTCAATTGATTGAAATTTACAGTAAGCCAATGATGAAGGGATTGGCTTGATTCAGCCAGGACAATGTCAGTTTGCACAACCTCATTTGGGCCTGTCAACAAGTGTGCATGCTTTTTTGCCTACAGTAAGCCAATCTCCTGCATCGATCATTGCTTACCAAAGTGATTCTGTCCCTTTCCAATTCCTTCCTCGCAGTGGCCAATCCAGAAATCTGCGACCTAAACAACCAAATCCAGCATTACAGTAACCTTGATCAAAAAATCATAAACCCCACCTTGCTTCCACCAATTGACTCCTCAATTCTTTGTTCTCAAATCGAGCTTTAGTCAAATCCGTTTCGAATGAGGCCAAAACGCGCCTCAATCCTTCCAATTCATGCTCGGACACCTGCCATTTCTGATGCATATGATCGCATGCGTCGAGTAATGTGAAAGTATCTGGAAGTATGGATTTGATCATTCTGATCACAATCCACATGGTATTTGCCCGTATTATTCATGAAAAATGATCAGCAAAACCTGATAGCTTTATGTCAATCAAGAAAAGGTGTCTATATGGCATGATCATGACATGGCAGCGGAATTTCAGTTACAGTAACCATTACAGGCTTTCTGTGGCCAATTTTCTTCAAAACTGACACCATTCAAGCATGCAAGGCCATCATATGCCAAGGTATTGCCAAGAATGTCAAAACGGAATTTTCCAGAGCATAAATATTACCTTGCTCATTCCATCTGAATAATTCATTATGATAATGCTTCAATTCATCAAACATCTTCAATAGGTGAGTCATGATGATCAAAATTCAACTGTTATCAGATATTAGTACAATAAGTTTTTGAGTCAAATTTTGTGTCACTGTTTTCTGACTGAACACTGGCAGCTATGGATGGAACGTACGTAGTGAATGAATAGAGGGGCACCAAGCGAGCGTCTGTTTAGAAATTCAAACAGCGTGTGTCGCTTGCATATGTGGCAAGTTCTGTGCGCAAAGGCTGCCACTTACGCTTGCTGCTCAAACCAATATACAGTGCGCAATTAGGCGGCAGTTTGAAAAAGAGCCAAATGTCATGCAAATATAGCATCTTCAAATTTTGACTGTGTATAAATGTCGAAATTACTGGAAACACTAACATGGCATCGATTTAGCCAAGATATCAGCTCATTGAAAGATATTGAGAAAAACTGGACGCATGACATGAATTATTGAAATGCAGTTGGATTATTGGTGGACATTGTGTGTCACATGATTTGTGATAACATAAAACATGGCGTAATGGGTAAGTATTAGTATGACGGAGGCTGAGAAAAGTGATGATTTTTTCTGCCTATAACGATGCTGTTTGTGATTTTTAAAAATTATCATTCAATTATATAGGTCCAATCTGATTATTGACAACCGTAAACTACAGCCTGTGGTCATAAATGTCACCTGAAGTTTGGCTATACTAGCAATGCACCACATCATATAAGCATGCCGACATTTATTCTTCGCTGAAAAATTCATCTGAATGTCAATTATTTTGCATTTCGCTAACACCCAAAATGATGCAGACATACCTTCTGTTCATGATTGTGCCAATCTCTACTTTGCCAACACATTCCCTGTTCGTATCGTACCTTCATTCTCTATTCGAAATCAATCACCTGGCTGTACCATCAACAACGCCTACACTTGCCAAGATTAATTCCTGCTGACACAAAATTGGCATGCCGGATATTTGTCTGACGCAAGACAAGACAGAATAAGCCCGAGGCTACGTAGTTATTGAACTGGATATAAGATGTGTACTTAGGGTGTATTATTTCTAACCATCCTGTTTGCAAATTACGCCCTTCCGATTGATGCCAGGTTTATCACATACATGCACATTTTACATGAACCCCCTTTATACTGACATAGGATATGTTGATCAATATCTAATGAGCACTTTGTACTCGTACACTGATAATTTGTCCAGAACCTCCAAATATTGTATCTTTCTATGATATCGGCTTATGATTAGCATTGATTTTTCGAAATCTTCTTGATCACTTGTTTCCTCTTCACGTGCATGTAACGACTGTATTTGCTGTGTTTCTTATTCTCGAACCGAGCCAACCATACGGTCAATTTCGATTCTTCAGGCATGTAAGGCAGGTAGTCTCTATCTGAAAATCAATAAATCTGCATCTGGATAACGAAACTGATCAGTTGAACTTACGTTCCGAGCATGTGCCACTGGTCTTTGCGCAACTCGATGACATTTCCTCGGGTTCACTCAAGCAATCGCCTTTATTCTCACGACTGTCGCAATCTGAACTTTTATCCTCGCATTGGCCTTGATCGAATGTCGGTCGTTCGTGAGGATTCAGGTATCCGAAGAATTTCACTAAAGCAAAGATGTCATGGACAGCTTTTGATTAATGTTCTAATTACATTGGTAGCACTTCGTGCTTCCGCACGTTTTTGGGCAGAAAGTTCTGCTCATTCGACTATCGCAACCGCTCCATTCACCCTGGCAATTGTCGTGATAATCGGTCTCGCATTTATTCTCCTGGAATTCCTCATAGATTTCTGAAAAGTTAACGTTTCTGTAAAAATGGAAGGAAATAAGGGCCTCATGTGATGCAATGGCAGGATCCTGGATCCCTAATCCAGAGTTGCTGTGTTGAATTCCAGGATGGGATAAAGTTGTTTCACTTTTACCAAACCAAAGCCAGTGTTGCTTACTCTTTTTCTTCAATGTTGTCACGGTTTTCAATAGGTAGTGCGTCTCTCCTGCGCACGGCTTCGGTTTCACATTGTCGAAAACCTCTGGTGGTGGATTCTCTTGATCTGAAAATTAGACTACTTTACTTACTGGGAAAGCGATGCTAGGTCTAGGGTGCTTACTGTCCTTTTCAACTTCATCATCAATATCTTTCAGATCTTCAGGCATGGAATCATCATCAGCGCTTGGTTCAGGACTAGTTTCATTGGATGATGCAGGAGATGAAGCTCCTGAACTTCCGCTTGATGCTGGCGAAGTGGCCTCGGAGGAAGCAGGTGATGATCCACTGGATTCAGGTGACGATGGGCTGGAACCTTCGCTGCTTGCAGCTGATGAAGCTGGTGTTGACCCCTCGCTTGAGCCAGGTGATGCTGGACTCGTAGCTTCCGGTTTACTTGAGCCTGAAGCTGGTGATGTAGGTTCAGAAGAACCTTCTGAACTTGGCTCTGGTGAGGATGCTGCGGATGATCCTTCGCTACTTGCTGGAGATGTACCCTCACTGGAAGCAGGCGATGACCCTTCACTGCTTGCAGGTGAAGTAGCTTCAGAAGCGCCTGTGGATCCACTGGACTCTGGTGTTGATGCGCCTGAAGAGGGTTCTGAACTGGCAGGTGATGACCCTTCGCTTGATGCTGGTGATGTTGGACTGGATCCAGCTTCAGAAGAAGCTGGTGAAAATGCTTCAGAAGATGCAGCTGGTGTTGAACCTTCACTGGACGCTGGGGCCTCTGAGGAGGCTGGCGTCGTGGCACTGGATGAACCTTCAGATGATTGTGGCGTTGATCCTTCACTGGATGCTGGTCCTTCAGATGAAGCTGGCGATGTAGCCTCGGAACTGCCTCCTGATGCTGCAGATGAAGCAGGCGATGATGCCTCACTAGCAACAGAACTACCTTCAGACGATGCAGGAGATGAACCCTCAGGTGATGTTGCACTGGATGAACCCACAGGACTAGTTTCAAGTGCCGCTTCCGTAGGCTCACCACTGGAGGCTGGTGACGAACCTTCTGAACTTCCTCCAGATGATGCTGGTGTTGATCCTTCGCTTGGTGATGTGGCTTCGGATGATCCTGCTGAACTGGCAGGTATGGTACCTTCGGAGCTGCCAGCTGATGATGCTTCTGGGGCACTGGTCGGCTCTGAAGATTTCAGACTAGAAGCTGGAGAAGTACCTCCAGAACTTGCAGGTGATGATCCTTCAGAACTGCCAACAGATGATCCTGGAGTCGTTGGGCTTGATTCGCTAGGTGATGAACCTTCGGAAGATGCTGGTGATGTGGCACTTGAGCTGGCTTCAGATGAACCAGGAGATGATCCCTCACTGGACGCTGGCGATGTAGCTTGGCTTGATCCTGGCGATGAGCCTTCGGAAGCGCCAGAACTACCCTCAGAACTGGCTGGACTTGTTGCACTGGATGATCCAGCGGATGAAGGTCCACTTGATCCAGGAGATGTAGCTCCAGAGGAACCTCCTGAACTTCCTCCAGAACTGGCTGGGGTGCTTGATGCTGGTGAAGTACCTTCTGAAGAGCCACCAGACGTTGGTGTGGTTGCTCCGGAAGACCCTCCTGATGAAGCACTGCTGGCAGGGGATGTGGCACTGGATGATCCAGGGGATGATCCACCTTCCTCACTAGTACTGGAACTATTGGAGCTTGCACTGCTGGAACTGTTGCTGCTTGAACTTGAATTTGAATTTGAATTTGAGGAACTCTCACTGCTCGAGCTCTCGTTTTTTGAGCTAGAACTGCTGGAGCTGCTTGAGCTGTCATTGGAAGAACTGGAACTTTTTTCAATGATCACTGTCTCACCATTTTCCGTTTTGGTCTCAGTCTTTGACTCCGACTTCTCTGACTTACTGCTATTGCTGCTGTGACTGGGTTCATCACTAGATGGCGAGGTACCTCCAGAAGAGCCACCAGATGTGGGTGTGGTTGCTCCAGAAGATCCTCCTGATGAACCACTGCTGGCAGGGGACGTGGCACTTGATGATCCACTGCTGCCTGGTGAGGTTGCGCCAGAAGATCCTGGTGTAGTAGCCTCTGAGGATCCTCCTGATGATCCACTGGATGAGCATTTGCTGGATGATGACTTCTCTTCTTTTGTCTCCTCAACAATCACAGTCCCATCATCTGTGTGTTTTTCAGTTTTGGATTCCTTCTTCTCGGATTTATCACTACCACCACCAGAGCAGTCTGATGATCCTGGACTACTGCTGGATGCAGGTGAAGTTGCGTGGGATGATCCTTTTGATCCGCCAGAGGATGAAGGCGTTGTATGTTTGGATGATCCATGGGATGATCCTTTTGATCCGCCAGAGGAAGGCGATGTGTGCTTGGATGATCCTTTTGATCCACCAGATGATGAAGGCGTTGTTGGCTTGGATGACCCATGAGACGATTCTTTGCTGCCGCCTTTTTTGTCTTTTTTGTCCTTTTTATCCTTCCCTTGGCCATGTTCGCCTTTCTCATCTTTTTCTTTCGAACCCTGGCCTTTCTTTTTGCCATTATTGTCCTTGTCCTTGTTTTTATCCTTATTGTCATCATGCTCCTTTTTATCCTTATCTTTATCCTTGTCCTTGGATCCCTTACCTTTCCCGTTGCCCCCTTTATCCCCATCCTTGGCATCTTTATCCGGCTTATCCTTTTTATCCTTATCCTTATCCTTGTTGTTATCTTGTTCCTTGGATTTTCCATTTCCACCATTATCCCCACCAGTTTTTGGCTTTGGACCGCCTTTGCCTTTCTCATCAGCACTGGCCACTGATAGGCATATGGCAATAAAGCATATGCAAATCAAGAAAACAGTCAATTTTCCCATGTTGAATTTGCTTCCAACAAATACTCGCCTGGTATTTTGCACTCAAAACTCAGCAGTGGGCGGAGGAGAATTTCTCAAAAGACAACCACTACATATTACCAGACAACATTTAGTTCATTTCTTTTATCTTTTCTCAAACCGAAGCTACTCAATCATTCTCATCCGGCTATCCAGTCTTCTCAAAAATAGCCTCAAGCATTAGAAATGTCACTCTCGGTTTCCTATCGAATACAGCACAACTCCAGGATGCTATGATTGCCGTAAATGGAAGAGGAGTATTTTAAAACAATAAACCAGGCAGCTTTTTCTATTTTGTATTTTTCAAGCGAAAATCGCCCACTTAACTTCTTTCAAACGCACACGGCTCAAGGATATCCCATTTTTAAAACCGGTTTGCAATTGCTGGACTTTGGAAACCACGCATTTTTAAATTTTAATGACCTCTTTTCATAGCATGTTTTGAGATTAGGAAAGTAAAACTTTTCGATTAATTTAGAAAATATTATTATGGCTTTTAGTGTAGGTAAAATTAGTCAAATTGCGCTGGTGCATGTATGGTGGTTTACAACCACATGTTTTTGTCACCTTTTCAAATTCAATCAGCCAAATGGCTGAGAAAATTGCGCAATGAATTTTATGTACATTTGCAAACGGATGCTTCGCCTTGTTCGTCACAGAGAAACTGCGATTGCGCAATAAATTCTTGCTTCTGGCAAAATCAGTGCCACCAGATGTTAGACGAGCAACCAAATCATCAATTTACATCAGCACCTGCGCAAATGCCTATGATTTTTATTCGTAACTATAGTACGTTCTTTGGGCAGATGTTGGTGATTTGACAAAACGGAATCTTCTTGGTTGTGTTCAATCATTTTTGACTGATTACATTTTCAGCAATAAGTGTCACCAAGCAGGAGCAGCTTCAGGGCATGGCTGAGTAAAGGGTGATTGAATTCATCGGTTAAACCTAAACCATCAAAACTGGCTACTTTTTGCCCTTCTGTTTGTTATAAGCAGCTAACAAATAATCGTTTCTCCATCACATGCCAATGGGCGATGCTCAGGTTAGGTTGTGTAGCCGTGATAATTTCTTGGAGGGCAAAACGTAGCCAGGTTTGATGGTTCAGTTTAACATTGCGCAATAATCCATCATGTAATGAACTTCTCAAGAAGATGCAATCTTTGAAGAAAAAAGTTTTTGAAGCAGTTAACCTAACCTGCTGAAACAATTCACCTTGCTTACGTTGGTCAATTTTTTCGTTAACAGCAGAAGCTAACAGGCGTTAGGCGAACTGCTGCGTATTCAGTTACAGCCAAGTAAACCTAAACCGCCATAACCTGATCCCCTCTGCCCTTCAATTTGGTGGGAACGGTTGACAGAATAACTAGCTAACCTGAGAATCATCCATACTTCTGCCTGTAATGGAGAATCAATTCTTTCGTTAGCCATGCAACAACAGGAGG
>JAQIWJ010001089.1:0-13473 GCA_034695185.1 Discolaimus major
AGAGCCATTCCTCAGTTATGCCGTTTTGAGGGAATAATCTTTAGCATATGGGCAATGCACTGGGGCAGTTAAACTCCCATTTTGCAAAAAATGCACTTATCTCCTTTTGTCACGCACCCCACGTTATGTACATTTACATGAATAAAATGGTCCATACACAGTTTTTCCGCAATCCCAATCTGCCCCGTTACTTCGTTGTCTCCGACAATGCTCGCTTCAATATTGTCCTAATTCTTCGCAATCGCTGACTCCAGCGCACAAGACGCCGTTTAAGAAAACACCATGACTGTTGTCGAAATTCTGACTGCTGCCATGATCCTGGAATATCGATACATCGATTTTTGCTTTATGATAACACTTTTTACTTCATTTTGTTTGAACAATGGAAGTAACGGCATGCATTGGCAGCGTGCCACAAAGAAAATAAGGACCACGACTCCAATAGGAATAATTTCGAATTTCTTTGAACAGCTTTGACGCCAATCAACTGGACTGAATTCGGAACCAACTGATCAAAACTATTGCATCATTTTTCCATACTATAAGATAGGCCTTGGCACATGACAAGGATGTGATGAAGCATTTTTAAATTTCCCAAAATCAAAGCACACGTGTTCCAGAATTAATCGACTTGTTGGAAGCTGTTATTAATTCCGCAGGTAAAGAAAACGTGATTGGACTACATTGCATAATCCTGTGCAAGGGGTTGCAGACCCAGAAAAGCGCAATTTCGACGTTTTGTGCAGTTTACCATCATGATCGTATACAATCGACTAATCTGAAGCCTACGTTAAAAAACTTTTTCCTTAAGGCATTTTGCAACTGCTAGAGAAATGCCTCTTCGTAATAAATGATCTTGTGAAAGGATAGAAACTTTCTACTTTCAGAATCAGTAATTTACATAATAAAATATGTGCCAAAAACTTGTTAGGATCAGCCATACTGATCATTATGGTGTTATAAGCATATTTCAACAGTTTCTCAAAAATATGGATTTCTGACGATACGAGTCGTGGTCGATCGATTTTGACATTGGTAAAATTTGGAATTCTAAATATACGTGCGATAAATGGACGAAATGTATTGTAGGTTTTCTTGGACAAGTGGACATCCTGTTTTTAAAGAACGCGTTTATTTTGCTGTGTGATCGATATTTAGGTATTTGGTCGCTATGATCGATAGCTTTGATTTCACCAGTCGATTCTGCATGCTTGATTGTCCTGGAAATCTGGGGATTGCATCGATCTCTAATTGGTTTTTCCAGATTCGCAGGATTTGGGACATAGCTATGAATTAAAAAGCATAACTAATTCTAGTACTATATGCCGATATTGCTCACAATGATTTCAGGCACATGAACAAGCATATTTCACAATTCTTTATTCGTTCAATTAATGACATCCCTTTTGCATCTTTATTATCATGCGTGCGAATTATGTGCATATACATGAATATAACGGTCCGCCATCATAAATGCCGCAACTCCAATGTGCAATTTCCTTTCCTTGTTTCTGACATTTCTCCGCGCAACATGGTTTTATATGTTCGCACTTGCTATTTCCAACGCACAAGACTTGCAGGAAAAGACCATGATCTCTGTCCAAATTCTGAATGCTGCCATAATCATCCTGAAATATGGATGCATGGGTTTTTGCTATGTGTATGCTATACGATACTAATATAGTCGGATTTTTTAACCGCCGCCTTAGCAAAAAGAAGAAGGCGGGATCTTCGCCAGCCGCTTCAATGACGTCAGAGGCTGCGTAGCGAATGAAAAAGGGCGGCCTATCTTTTGCAAAGGCGGCGGTTAAAAAATCCGACTATACTTCATTTTGTTTGAACACTGGAAGTAATGGCATGCATTGACAGCATACCACAAACAAAACAAGGACCACGATTCCACGATGACTCATTTCGAGTTTGCTTTGAACAGCTTTGATACTGATCTACTATCATGTACTGATTCTTGAGAACCGACTGAACAAGCAAAATAATATTGGACATGAAACTAGGACATGTCGAAGCATTTTATCAAGCATACGTGTTCTGGCATAATACTATTGGAAGCAGTTATTAATTCTGCAGGTATGGAAAACGTGACAGGAATCATTGCATGCAATTTTGAACCAAGGGTAGCACAGTTCCCTAGTGCCATTTTGCTATCTGTCCAAAACTGAAGGAAATATAGACCGTGTAGAATCTGAAATTCGAATTTTTTCCTGACAAATCGCCTGGTTATCCAGGAAATAACCACCAAAGCAGACATCTATCTAACCAGGCCAAAATTCCAAGGCACAAAAAAGATGAGCCTGTTTCTCGCTGATAGCAAATCTGTACACAAATTTTGCCACTGCTGCGTAGTAATTGGTTAAAAGTGACCACTGTGCACAGTAATAACTGGCTTTGGTAATACTGTAATTTTTTAAAATATGACTAGAAAAAATCACATGAAAGTGGAAAATCCGATTTTGATACAACTAGAATCATATTCATATTCTGGGATAATCAAGAATGTTGATTCCAAAAATCGTCCTTATTTAAGATAAGTTTTTTCTAACAAGGGAAGCTAGTTAGGTGCCATATTCCAATCCTGCTGAGATATGACTTATTTCGTTGGATAGAGCGTTTAATTTCCTTCGAAATAGTCTCTTTTTCAGCCCTGTAGGTGCTACCGTTCGCAAGATATTACCAAAATCGCCCAATCACTTTTTGAGCAAAATAATCATTTTTCCAAAAAAGGGTTTTTTGGACCTGGATTTCGAACCAGGGGTTCCAGGCCATAAGACATAGAAATTGCTTATCCTCACGACATGCCTGATGATGTGCAATCATACAAATAGGGGGTCAGAAATTTTAGCTCAGCCAAGATTTTCGATTTTGGTCGATCCTTAGAAAAAGCCTATCTTAAATCAGAAATGTCAATTTCCAGTAATATATGGATTTCTGATCGATTTTAGTAGCACTAGTGAATAAACCATGATCGATTGTAAAGGAAAACATATATATATATTTCGTGTCAGTCAGTTCAGCGATAATGAAAAGTCGATGTTCGATTTGGATGGTACTGTAGTACCTCTCATCTGAGAATGTTAGACATCATTCGTTAGGCGGAAAATCGCCAAATTTCATGTCCTGTAAGTGGATTATTATAAATCGACTAAATCCATTGATCATAGCCATTTTACATAGGACCAAGATTTATGGATTTGATCCCAATTGTCGATTTCCGTGATATTGATCTTTAACTGATCAGATTACAATCAATCGACAGATCATAGTCGATAATATATGACAAATTGCCAGTGAGGCATCTATTGTGTCAGAAAAGGGATTTTGATCCAATCTTTTAGTTACAGATTGCATAGGGCGATAGTCTTTTGTAACTCGATTGTACATCCATTTTCGATGTTCCTTCCTTTGGCGTATTGCTAGCAAAGGTGATTGCATGACGTCTAAAGGTCATGCGGTCGATTGAGCCTATTCATTTTCCTAAACAGCTTCAAGAATGCTCGTATTGTGATCTTTCTTCTGCATTAACAAAAAGCAATTCTACCACGAAGTTTGGTGGAATCGAAAAGGCCTATGCCTAATACCCACAGCAGCAGTTTTTCAAAAAAGCACCTTCTCATGATTCACGATTCAATTTGACATCAATAGTAGCTTTTAATCCACCAAAAGAAACAAGGCCTATCTGGCTTCAATTGCGGCTTGGATAGCTTTTGGTATTCCAAAGCTAAGACTTCGACTAGTTCGTAAATTTTCACAGTGAGCAGAGGCGATAGGACTTGAAATCATGGAGAATTTCAATCTGTCCACATTTAACCAGACAAGTGGAGCTTATAATACCACAGATGGATATCAGAATATGACCCGTGATCCAACCGACTATTGTCACCGTTTATATACCGGTACAGCATGGCAATTACTGATGATTTTTGGCCGAATTATCCCATATACGGTGGCATTTTTTACGAACTTCGTATTAATAATATTTTCGCTGATATTTATTCACCATGGGCAAGACTCTCCTCCGGTGCCACTTTGCGTTTTTGTCACAAATGGTGCTCTGGCAATCACAATTAGCAGTCTACTGAAGGTGGCTTCAATATATGAATCGTTGCTGGGAAACGATGATTCTGATCAATTTCTGCAAGTTAGCATATCCAGGAACGCCACTGTCTTGGAAAATGTCCGAATCTATTGGATTGATTTTCTCACGAATGGCCTGAGAGATTTGGCTCACGCCAATTTCTGTTGCGTTCTGAGCACAAATACGTGCCTGTACATAGTTTTTCCATTGCATTACAAATGCATTGGTAACAACAAAACGAAGTGTGATCACCTGCGTGATTACTTGGATTCTGCCACTATTGGAGGCTGTAAGATATCCAATTTACAATAGTCTAAATAGCAGGGAAAAAGCTTATAGCGTTATTTCTATTCTGGGTATTGTCATTCGGCTGCTCCCATTCGCATTCTCATTTTCAGCCTCTGCAATTGTCATGGCTGTGATTTGCTGGAGCAAAAGAATGCATGGTAATGCTGCACAATCTGGATTGTGGTCATTCGCCATGATGCGAACAGCATTGAAAGTTTTCGTCCCACCGATGTTTATTAGCCTGGCATTTTTACCTATTGAAATTTACAACGACGCATTCTTCTACTGTTGGAAAAACGAATGTACATGGAATTTGGTCGCAAGTGTGTGCAATATTCAAATTCTACTGGGTCTCATGGAAATGTCGAGATTACTCTGCATCCTGTATCTGGCTGCGATGCCCGCGATCATTATTCTAATGAATAAACCGTACAAAGAGCAAATTAGAAAGCTTCTAGCAAATGGATTCATCAGAATGCGAGGAATTTGGGCAACATGTCTAAGACGTGTGGTGGGCAATCGTATCACAAGAGAAGCCATTGCTACGTCATCGCTTTAAAATCAATCCACAATACGAATTATCACTGGCCTTAGCAAAATTGCCGATAATAGTGATAGGATTGACAATTTGATATCCATATCATATGTACGGTGTGGTTTTTGATTGACTGTAATGTCGTGTTAGCAACGATTGCAGAATGTGGTTATTATGCAAGAATGAGTGGGCATTGTCCACATGTGCTCTTCTTTCAAAAAAGGCCATCCATTCTTTTTCAGGCACTAATCAGCTTGGACTAATGCTGACCAACTGTATTCGCGAATATTTTGAGCTTGCACTGGATTGCGAAATTTACACATCCCACCTCATCTGGATCCCCAGAATTATTTTCAACATTTTTCTTAGCGGGATTTTGACTGCCTTTCCTTTCTATCCTCAATAGAACAAGCCATTTGCTATAAACACGATCTCACACTCGACTCAAACCAGTCTTTACAAACACCAAATTTCATGGTTATTGGAACAATTTGCGTCTTGTCAACATCTCAACGATTCTCATGTAAATTTCCAAGTCGTCAGACACGCTTTCTTCTCAAATCCTCAAAGCTCACGTCAGTGAGTAAAAGTTCCTCTTACACCAGAGCTAGAAATGGAATCTATTTCACCAGGCATGGAAGAAAATATCACCTTGGTGAATTGCTTTTTGGATGACGTTTATGACAACCTGTATTACACGATTTTTGCCGAATTCATCCCCTACAGCATCGGAGTAATTCTCAACGTATTTCTACTTGTAATCACAATCATATTTTTCAAATCATCCCAACCCATGGAGAGGTCGTTGAGTAATTGTCATAAGAAATCCGATCACCCACCATTCGCATTGAATTGTTTCATTTTCAATTGCGCCTTGGCTGCTGCGGTTCAAAGTGTAGCATCAATAATTTACACCATTTTCACATTATTCACAAGTAGATCAGCGAAATCGGACACGAAATTGGGCCAATATTTGAATCAATTCACGACCTATGCATTATTCGATCTGTCCCATGTGACATTCGCTTTTTTATTAAGCGTAAATTCATTATTATACTTTCTGAAACCATTGCATTATCACGATTTGATTACTCCCAGAAGAAGCGTGGCCATTTGTATTGCCACTTGGGTATTCGCAGCATTGGACGCATTGGTCATGTTAGCGCCATCGTTGGGAAAAGCATTGAAATTGAGCCTGCTCATTTTGGTCAAAACGGTACCGATCTTATTCTCGATATTAACAGCACTGATTCTCACTGCGTTCGTTTACAAATTGGCGAGAAACGATGCAAATTTGAAACGCGTGACAAGCAAAGCTAAAATGCCATTATGGAAAAGCGCCCTGAGGATTTTCCAAGTACCCTTATGGACGATAATCTTCTTTTCCCCTGAGGCAGTGATGGAAACATCCTATGCCATTTACGAATATGACGAGAGTTTTTCTAGTTTTATTTGTTCGCATTTAGGCACTGCAATTGTGGCAACTACGTGGGCTTTGTGTAATGCGTATTTATGCGGAGTGCCTGTCGTTATTGCCATGATGCATCCGGTTTATTGGAGACGAGTGAAAAGGCTTTTCAGAAGAGGTGATGATACGTGACTTATGGGTGGTGGCTTGGTGATTATGGATATTTGGATAGAATGGATTGTATTCAGAAAGGCAATGAAGAAAAGCGTGTACAAATATGCACTTCTACAAATATCTGATCAATAATGTGATCTCTAATAACCCAGTAATCGATAACTGCATTTATCAACAATGCTGTGATCATGCATCAACTGTAATCTAAACATGACCTTAACTTTCAGTGACAAAAATCGGACCGTACGGAAGCATTCCGCTGCTATCAGTGGTCGAATTCAAACGAACCTTATTGAAACTGTCTCCATAATCACTTGAGATATAGATAGTATCATAAGAAGGACTCTCCGTATCAGGATTATCACCAAGACAAAACAGCTTACCACTGATAGCAGCAATTGCACAATGAAACAGGGATATGTTGGTCAATTTCTTCTTCCAAGTTTTACCATTGTCGTGCGACACGACCAGCCCTTGTCCAGCGGCCACAATCACATGATCGCCTTTCGAGATGACGTTTTGAATGAAATCGTCTTTTTCGTATCCCATTTGTGCTAGTGTGATGGTTTTCCATAATTGACCACCGTCCATTGAAGCAGCTATTTCATTTCCTAATGCCTTGACATAAATTTTATCACCATCGACAGAGAGTTCCTGGATGAATTTGGAGAGACAGTTCAAATCAAAGGTGAAATTGAATTGCTTCTTATTCCAAGTTTGTCCGTTATCTTTTGATGAATAGAAACTACTGCAAACAATTGGATGCAGATGGGGTGCCAATGACTGAATGTCCTCAACTTCGAACGCATATATTGTAGCGCCTGATGCGTATATTCCACTGTAGAAAACATCAGCAAGAGTGAAGTTGAATACTTTTGTCCAAGTGCCATCATCTTCCAATCTTTCAATGCGTTTTCCGGATGCTAGAAAAATTGTCCGAGATGTGGCCGCCATGAATCCACATCCAGGATTGCTGTTGAATGTTCGTGTGATCCATGTTTGGCCTCCGTCCACACTGACATTCATTGGATGACTTTTTTCGGTGAATTCGTAATATCCCAGTACACACATTTTCTTACCAGCCGCCACCGCTTGAAGTACAGGCTGACCTTCGAATTTCTTGGACCAAGTTTGACCACCATCTTCAGACACGTGCAATTCGGTTCCCATCACAAAGATTCTGACATGGGTGGCGTTTATGGCTGATATTGGCACCAACACGGAAGTTATAGTAAGAATTATTATGGCAAAGTACATTTTCACTAGTATGGCTCATTTAAACTCAAAGACGATTCGGACTGACTATTTAGAGAGAAAATGGAGTCCTGGCAAAGGCTGGTTTCTAGGCTGGGAAGAAGGATAGTATATTCCTACATCCTTGCATGAAACCATGTTGTAAGTTAGGTTTGGTAATGTTCATAGTCGATCCGAGTAGCCAGAATTTGCTCATAATTATGCATCCTTTGTGTAGAAAATTTCAAAACTGGTTATTATATCCAGCTTTGCCCAAGCACTTCCTGGTCCAATGTTGAGTGAGAAAATAGAATAGTCACTTATTTTGAACCAAAACTGAAATTGGCAATATGTCCAGTCATTACAGTATGAGACGAATGTTAATTTTACACGTACACATTCGAATCTACCATCAATTCATCCAAAGATGAGATATGGCCAGCATGTGAATTCCATCACAGCTCTACCTGAATCTTATCACAAGCAATATTTGCAATATCATCAAATAAAGAACGCCATGTGATCTGCCAGCGACACCATTCCTTTCTACCAATGGTTGGGCTGCTGGACGATTCGTTCCAGCGGGGCCTTGCGTTTCAGCTATTTTTGGTCCAGCATTGGTAGTCGCACCAGCGCATATATCAAGTTCGATCAGAGGTTCAGTAATATTTGGGTAACTGGCCATTACTATACCAAGCTCTTCCATATCCATGCTATCGTTACCCTGAAATTTACCATTGAGACAGAAGCTACAGTATGACATGTGACAGTCTTACCTTTTTGCTAGAATTCTTTCCGCAAATGACCATATGCTTCTCATTCCTCATAGCATTTTGAAGGCGAGCCACCTTCTCCGGGGTCCATTGGAAATCGAAATTCTTCACATAATCCCATAAAGTCATATTCCCGCCATCAGGTAATTTTACAAGCAATTTGCTTGTGCTATTTTCCCTGAAATATTGCATTTCAAATTTTGTGACGGCATTTTTCTAGTGCACTTTACATAAGCTGAATTCCAAATTGTTGAAACATTTTCTTATGATTAGGAAGGCTCATGCACATGAAGCCATGCTTGATGGCTGGGTAATAATCGGCGAATATGATGCACATTTCGTCATGCGTTCCCATGCCACTGAATGTGGTCGTATTTCGATCTAATGTTTCATAAACGCATTCCACAAGTATCTCATCACCCTGAAATTTCAGATTCAGTCAATCTCATACATCGCTAGAAATTTGGCATTACTGGCAGAATGATAGCAGGTTCTTTCCTTCTTCTGTAATCCTGAAAAGATGATCCATTGATCACCAGAGGTGATTCAGAAATTTCGAATGATTACTTGGAAATTGAAATCGTAATGATTATCCGTCATGATATCAGGCAATTGTTTGCCATGTCGAAAATGTAGCAATCGGATTTTGCGTCCTGAAATTGGACAATATTTCTCACATATGCATAAATATGAAAAATTTCATACCAGCCAAATGAGTATGCAAAAGACCGCCCATAACTTTCACTCCATCTTCTGGGAAATGCTCCGTACATCCGGCTGTACAATATGCATAATTGGTGAATTCTTTCACACCAGGTGGTATAACTTGACCGACCGAATCTCGACCTGGAACCACTCCGAACAATAATTGACCACCTTCAATTGGTCGCAATTCATCTGTGACCCAAACTTTCATTCCTGAACTATCCATTCGTCCTGAAAAAGGGCATTCGAAAAAGTTGATCATAAAAGTCTTAGATGATTACCTTTTAGTAAATTTGCATTATCATAATGCATTTCGATTAGGGCATACATTTCAGTACCATCATAATTCGGCAATGGCATACCAACGTCTTCAGGGTAAGCAACATTCTGAAAATTCAAATTACTACCTTGGGACTGATCATATGAAGGTCATACCTGTCCTCCAACTGCCCATACAGCAATGACTTTTTGCCTACACTTGTCCAACTCTCTGTATTCGATATTATTATCATCCAAACAACTTCGACCTTTTCCAATATATTCGCTCATATTGTGACCACCACATGCATAAATCACAATATGATGGACAATATCCACGTTCTCAGGTTGGATCAATGGCTCGGACTGCAATTTCAGAAAATTGCTGATTAGCGGGAATGCTATTTTTATCAGCAGACACAATTTTTAGTCTATTTGCACCACACTGTTGTTCATGAAGCAAGCAAGCATGCTTACTTGGATAATGTGCATTTTCTTTGGCATCCTTGGCAGCTCAATCACCTCGCACCAATATGTGGTTCTTTTATCTTCTGGCACTTTCACCTGGAAGAATGGGCATGACCTCCGCCGTGACTCATCATGCAAGTCTGTACCTGTTGAACGCGTAATTCAATAGGTTTGGCATGGGCTGCTTCGAGTTTCTTTGCACTTGTGTCCATTTGTTGATCGAAAAAGTGTAAACTTTTGCTTCCTCTTGTGGTGTGTTTTGAAAAACGATCCTTGCTTTCAGGTATTTCATCGTTGAAGGCGTAAATAACTTTTATGGTGTCATCCTGAAAGGGTCACGTGACTGCAAATCCTTTCTCAGGGGCCAGATTTGACCTTTGGGCTTCTGGACTAGCAGCCAGGAATGCCTTGGCCATGAGGCTCGCTCTGAACCAAAAAATCAATTTTTGCCACTTACAGATAAGACCCAGTCGTCCTTATCACAAGTATTCCTCTTCCTGGTGAACGTGGCAATAATATGAGTATCATTTCTGGTACCACTTATCAGTGTATAATCTTGTTGTGCGTCTTCTGGTGGAAATCCGATACCACCTGCATGGCGATCCTGTACAAAAACATTTTCTGCACGAGTCTTTCCCTAATCCACAAATCTACTTACAGATATGAATGGTTTTCCTCCTTTATCCACCCATATCAATGCGATATCCGCACCTGCCATACCGCCGGTTGGTGAGAATCCAATGGCAGCCCATCCTTTGGTTTCAGCGTGTAATTGAAATTTTATATTATCCTTATCATAGGTCCAGAATAATTGGAAAGATCCTTTTTGATCCAGTACAGCATTGTATGGGAATTCTGATTTCTCTAGATTTGGATCAGTGATGCTTCCATGTGCTAATGCCGAAAAGCATGCAAGAATAAATGCGATCATGGTTTGGAAAAAAGTTTCAACCTTTTCGCACAAAAGCAAGGAACTTGAATGAGTCAAATCCAACCTCCTGTCATATTAATGAGAACATGCGATCGCGTGTTCCGCAGTGCAATTCTGGGCGGGTGCTCGCATGAGAGAACTGGATTTTAATTGTTCATTCTGACGTATTATGGGTTTTCCCAATGGATGAGCGTGAGAGAATTCTAGTTTTCTGACAATGCGATTGCCAGGTAACAGCATGTTCAACGAATGAACAGGTACTAAGAGTGCAAGTGCGTTAGGCTTGGCTTGGTATGAATAATTGAATCGGTGCTGATAGAATGCCAAGTTCGAGCACGAGATTGCAAAAGGATATGAAAAGGTCAGTCTAGTCATGCATATTGATGATATCTCAGTTCGTATTATGCTAGCATACTTTGATATCGACTAAGATGGACTATTGTGGCCAAATTTGCAAGATATTATCAAGGTATAATCAATAATGAGCTTTATCACAGCAATTGCGCAACGCATGCTGTGGCTCACAAAATGAAAGGGCCAACTATACATCGCAGGACCAGCACAGATTTATCCTTCAAACTTAGCTTTACAAATTTAGCGCATGGCATGGTGCATATATTTTTCAAAGATTGATGACACTGCTTTATTTGGATGGAACATGCACATGATCTGGTAACATTCTATGACACTGGCATACATTGGGGGCTGCAATGGTGGGTGACACATTTACATCAGAATTCTAATCGCATCAAAATGAAACATGATAACATTAATTGTGAAACACATTCTGCTTTCGTGATAGGGACACTTTCTGACTCATGTTTCATAAATTCAAAAATTAAGATGCAAATACGTTTTTTAAGCCGTCCTATATCATGTTATTGCAAAACTTGCTTGGTGATGAGAATGGCTGGTGAAAAAGATTTATGTGGTCCAAAGCTATTCACTGGGGAACACCGGGAATCCTGGTTTGAGACTAAAATCAGTGAATCATTCTCGCTTATTCCAAAACCTATTGTAACTTTTATTGAAAGTAATTTGTGGGAATACAAATGCACCAACAGTAATGATTTCGGTTTCGCCGTCATGAATACCGCTGAGACTCAACCATGCCCTTTATCGGATGTTTACTTTCACCCTCATTTTTTGGGATTTGGATGTATCTTGCCATTGATAACAGGCGTAATCCTAAATTCCATTTTCTTTACGTTGATTCTGCACCATGCCAAGTGGCGTCGCAGGCGACCCATGACTTCATCAGGCCCAGGCCTATCGCTAGAAATCTTACTGTACAACTACTGCTTCACGTCCATTATTCGGAACGTGCTTGCCATTGTTTGGTTTATATGCCTAATAAAAGATAACGATTTTTGGCAAACGGATTGGGAAAATATCGTATTCTATGGATTCATGGATGGCTTGTTGCACGCATCCCATCTAACATTTTGCTGTTTGCTAAATCTGAATGCATTATTCTATTTTCTAAAGCCATTGCATTACAAAACAATTGTGACTCCAAGAAGATGCACAATATTATGTTTCTTCACCTGGACACCGATTGTCTTTGAAGCCTCAACCGCATACATGGGCGCTTTCAAATTAGCCGGAGCCTTAATATTCGAATTCCTTCCAGCCCTTTTCAATTGTGTCACAGCTCTGATCATCACAATCATCGTGTATAGGCTGTCCGAAAAAGATCAACAACTGAGGCGATGCACCAATGGCACAAGAATGCCTATTTGGAAAACCGCCTTCAGAGCCTTCCCAGGTCCCATGACAGCATCCGGGTTATTTGGCCCAGCAATCATTTATAATTGTCTTTCAGCAATTTGGAAAATTAATGAAGATTATAGTAATTATTGTCCATTTTTAAATGCGATCTTGATACTAACAAGTCAAATATTTTCCAACTTATATTTATGCGTTGTTCCGATCGTTATTCTAGCAAGTCATCCAATGTATTGGGTACACTTGAAGCGGATATGGCTCAAAGCAAGGCCGCAGGTGAATACAATAGAGACAAGAAGACTTCCAACGATAATTTGAAGCATGATATCAGCACGTGATCTGCTTCAGCTTATTTATCAGATAAATTTTGTTGTATCACTAATCCAGGATATTACATTACATAGACAAGATATTGACATACTGCATGGGTCTTATTTCTGATACACATTTATCACAACTAAAAGGTATGATATCGAATTTCAGCACCCATTGTGAAGCTTGTCATGCTTGTTTGTATGACATCATTGTAATCTGTCAGAAGCTGATCCCAGAAATTGCAATTAAAATGTAAATGTGCGTATGAGTCATGTTGAAAATGTGATTGCTATTGGAAAATTGCTAACGGAAAAGATGGTTGGTAGTCGTCATTCCAAATCAGTATCCGCTGACACGTTAGGAGACAGCACAGTTTGCAAGAAGCTTCAATCGGACTCTGAAATCCTGTTTGACAAGTTTCTGCAGCTGGATCAAAGTTATGGATGCTAATAATTCAAGCGATCTTACCAATGGCACAGTCAACGACACGTATAGTCGGATTTTTTAACCGCCGGCATTGCAAAAGATACTGGCTCATTCTGATTGGTTGCTGAGCCAGCCTATAGT